>JBBPKK010000017.1:0-127596 GCA_038089215.1 Tylopilus vinaceipallidus
ATCCCGCGAAAACTTATCCTCGGATAGACGTCGTTGAAGATCCTCTTTGATGACCGCTGTGTCCGTGCTCGGGGGGCGGGGGTGGGGTGGGCTTCGACAACAGATTAAAAGGCAGACGGCGCGTGATGGCGGCAGCAGCTGAAGACGAAGCACTGCGACTACTCTTTCTCGGCGGCTCTGGGAAGTGTGTATGTTGCATGGATGGGCCAGTGTATGGCTTTGGTTCTTCAACCAACCTCTCTTCGTAACGGGGGCAGTCCGATGACGATGCCCTAGAGATCATGGGAGTGGGTGAAGGAAGGGCCGGCCCAGGACGCGTACTACCAGGGTTTGTCCCAGCTCTATGTCGAAACGAATCGCTCGGTGGCTGGGCGGGAAGGGGGGCAGGGATGGGGGAGGTTCGGAGCTGTGCGGCAGAAAATGATGGTCGCAAAAGTCTTCGTGGTGCCGTCGTGCCCGTGATTGACAGCGAGGAGATGCCATCTAGTTCATCACCACTGCCCGAAAACCCTCCCGAACCGAGGGTCGGCCCAGCTTGCGACCTGTTATCCGTTGAGGATGTTCCCGCGCTTCCGCTTCGGTTCCGTCGCATATACTTCTCCATTTCATCGGCATCCCGTTCTCGCATCCGATTTACAATAGGGGATAGTGACGTTTGAAGCGGTGCATTTAAAGGCGCTGACTGCGGAGGACCAGGGGAGGGCACAGAGAAGGTGCCATTGCTACTCGCAGACGAAAGGTTATCTGGTCTCTGTGGTGGCGAATGCAGAAACTGAGGTGGTTGTCTAAGATGATGAGATGCAGAAGAAGACAATGAAGTTAGGCTCGTGGTCACGTTAGGCGCAAGCCCAATACTGTCAAGGTCACCGCTGTCCGAGGTCGTTGTTGTACGACTGCCACCAGAACCACTCCGCATACGTGCGGTAACACTTTCAAAATCTCTTGGTCTGACAGGCAGATAGCCGGGTCTGTCTATCAGCAGCCCACCTCCCCATTCGCTCCCTCTAGCAGCGGCTTGAGCAAAGACCATACGTCGTGACTTTTTATTGTTTTCGAACTGCAAACGTGCAGAATCCTGCAATGTATCTCTAGTGCTAAACCTGCCAATAGCTGTTGGAGCGCGACCGTCGGAGGAAGATGGTTACTCACGAGTAAGCGTAATCGGAAGCAGTGAAACCATCATTATTACGCGCAGCAAATTGACAGCCTCGTTCAATCAACAGTTGGACGACCTAGATTGTATGATGAGCAAAATGCATGATAGACAGCAGTTTGCTTCCATACCGGCAGGTGACCCCAAGAGCTGGCACTAACGACACAACCATTGACTTGGACCTGCTGAAAAAGCAATTAACGAAAACTCACTAGTGAAGCGGGGTATTCCCTTTATTATCAGCCAAGTCAAAATCAGCCTCCAAGTCGCACAGCATCTAATAACAACGCAATAAAGTAAAAATAAGAAAATAGCACACGACGACCGAGAAATACAGAGTACACGCACGCGGACGAGTTCTTCGTTGCCTTTGAGAGCTGCCATGTGGAGCGCAGTCTTTCCCTGTGAGTTGGACCAATCAAGGATACACGGATAGCGGTCGTAGTAAAGCCGCGCCATCCGTAGTGCGGCGCTCATTTGGTCAACCTGGGATGGACCGGGAGCGTACGGGTTTGAAGGAGGCGGCTTGAAATCGGCGAGAAGCATGAGAATCGTATTACTCTCTGCGTCCTGGTTGTCAAGGGGTGAGCCGGAAGTCGAAGCGTAAGCGATGCACGAGTTACACACTCTGCTAAGTTCGTCGTCGTCGTGGCCAGCCGTCAGAAGGAATTCGAAAGTTTCTTCGTGACCAAGAGCAGCAGCCCACGCGAGAGACGTGAATCGCTTCGTGCCGGGGTCAGGATTCCGCATGTCAGTTCTTTGTATGAGCCTCTTGACGAGAAAGAGATTGTTCTCTGGGGAAGGATCAGGAAATGCAACGATGGGGAGGGGGATCCATACCTTTGACCGCTCTTCGAAGTCTCGCGGTCGCATCTTTCTCTGCCATGGAGGAAAAGATGGAGGTGGAAACAAAGATGGGTGAGGATACTTAATGAAACCCGGACAGACAATTGGACCTGTCAAGGTCCCGACTTGGCGAGATGGGTCACGTGAGCTATTAATCGACAACCGGCGATCTAAATTGACATCTTGAACTGCATAATGCCCAAGGTCGTCTCCCGCTCTGCCGTTTCCTCCTCTACCGACGGTGAGTCTCCTTCCCCTTGCCAACCTGGCTGTGCCCAATTTCCTTCACAGCCCAGCCCACCGCGTCGGCAACAGCAGCTCTCAGGGTGTACTGTGAGTCATCCTGATAGCCCTTTTTAGCTCTCCACCCCCACTTATCTGCGTTGACTCCACAGATTGCATTTGTGGGGAATTTATTGTAGGCCCCTTGCCCTTGTACCTTTTTCTGCTTTGTGTATCATTTCTTGTTTTCAGCTCGTGATCGAGAAGAGCCTGGCAGAGCTCCCAAAGCGTCAAACGGATAAGGCTACCATCATACGTTCCCAAGACAGTGACGCCACGAAAGCGGTGGTGTTCAAACTGAATGCCAACCCTGTCGAGCCTGTGCTCGTTGAAAGGTACGAAGTCACACCCCTCATGACATGAAGCGCTATGATTGCAGGGATCTCTCGTTTCTTACAGGTCAGGAGGCCACGAAAGGCAGTATAGGTTCTCATGTCCTCGCTGTAGTCTACTGGTCGGATATCAATCTCACCCGCCGCCCGTCA
Source organism: Tylopilus vinaceipallidus (assembly GCA_038089215.1). NCBI lineage: Eukaryota > Fungi > Basidiomycota > Agaricomycetes > Boletales > Boletaceae > Tylopilus > Tylopilus vinaceipallidus. The sequence goes on from JBBPKK010000017.1 coordinate 2,767, forward strand.
AATCTGCTCCTTATCTTTACATCCTCAAAGGCGCACTGACACAAGTGCAAGGCCAAGTTCCCAAGGATGCTTTCGATGCAGAGGACAGTGCGACGTTAATGACCGACGCTTGACATACCCGATGCCACTACAATTTGATTTCATGTCTGGGAATTATTTACATTTCCTGAGCATTGCCTGCTGTTCATAAATTTACAAATCACACTGTATCGTGTTTGATGCAAGCGTGCCACTAGTACTGCGATGCATACTAAACTGCATTGTGATTACACTGAAGGATAGATGTGAGTAAAATTGAAATAATGCTCGGGAACAGAAGTGCACGGCTCAGCTACCGTTGTAGAAAAAACCTCACGAAGCGCATGTCAAAGACAAGTGCTTTCGTTGTGAAGAATGAAATGTCATCACTGCCGCAAATGTAATTAAAAAAAGTTCAACCGCGCAAAATACTTACGGTTAGAGTGCGCATCAAATGTGATTTCGGGGTGGCCACCAACGAGGAAGAGAGAGGAGACATCTACGGCTTGTTTGCTGTCATTTTACAAACAAGTGTCACACAACAAGCGCAAACAATCTCCTCGACACCGCCCGCCATCTGATGACCGCTTGATGCAGTGCGCCCAGGGAATCTTGTCAATCCGGATTGGTCACTGTCAAGAAAGTCGTAATCTTATCTCGTAATCCTTACAATAGAATGGTAGAGTTGCTCGCTGGACGGCTAGCACTCAAACGGGCACGAGGCTCACCGTCAGTGGCAACAGGCAACTTACTTGATGATAAGGCCCCCTCAAGATGAGTTAGCGCCGCGTTTAGGTTTTCCTGCCAGTGTCTTCTCCTTCGCTAGTACAATCTCTCCGAGACAATCACGTCATCCCTGCGCATTCCCGTCAGGTTCCCGCACGTCACCGCCCGTGTTCTAAGATGGCAATGGGCTAAGGCTTTGGGCTAGACGCGACGGCGGGCGGTGCCCCCTTTTTGATAGAAGAAGCGTCATGCCAGTGATGGGCATATCGGGCTTTATTGACTCCGTCCTGTCACCCCATCCGCTCCCCGTCGCGGCGCGAATACCGGTGTCTTGTTTGGGCGACCTATAGCGGTTACTATTTCGTAACATGGCGCCGTCATGTCGTCGGCCTTGCCTCGCCCGGTCGCGCATGCCGTTTGCGCGGATGGCGGAGCTCCTTTTGGAGGCATGCATGGTTGGAGACTGGTATAGATGTACGGGAGAAGACGATCCGAGAGTGGACATGACACTAGTCGGAAAGCACGGGAGACGTCTTTAATTTGATAAACATGGATATAGTGCTGGGCCCACCAAACTGGTCAGAGTTTCTTTCTCTAAACCGAAGTCGTCCAACATGGTCCATCAGTGGGCCATTCATTGCCTTAGGCTTCAAGGTTGTTCAAAGTTCCCTCGTGATATCGGCAACGGATGACACATTCATTTATCCAGCGTACAAGCACGTCAAAGACATGGCGGGAAAATCGTAGTCTTCTGACTTAATTTATCCCGAAGCAACGTAATACAAACACCAGAGACAACAGGAACGACTATTCTGCAACCTCCGTGTGATACCTGGAAATGCGTCAAGCTCCGCGGGAGAACTGCACGATGCCATTGGGAAGAGGGGTAGACAAGGATGGAGGCGCAGAAGTAAACTGGGGTTGGACGTTCAACAAAGCCGTACTCGCAGGCGTCGGTATCGTGATCAGGGGCAGAGCCATTGCGCTCGAAGAGGCCGAGGGTAGAACACTCGAAAGATTCGTCAATTTCACAGCGTCCGGGAAGAGGTTGGCGCGCAGGGCGTGGGTAAGATGATGCTGGGGGGTATCACTGTGTATGTCGAACAAGTTGACACCGCCGAGGTACATATCTCTGGCCCAGGCTGCCTTGATACCGAGGGATTCGACGTCGTCGTACGGGATAACCTGCCCGGCCGAGGAGGAATGAAGGAAAGGGGTTGAAGAGCAGTCATCCCAATCACGTTCGAAGCCTGCTGAGGCAGAGAAGGAACCATTTGGATTCTGTACGAGGATGCCTTGTTCTACGAGAGATTGGAACTGGACTTGACCACTACTGTCTTCGGAGTGAGCGCGGAAAGCAGAGCGTGCAGAGAGCCTCGCAGAATTCGATTCAACGATGTAGCCGTATCCAGGGACTCCAAGGACTATCTTATGAGCGGGACAGCCGGCCGCTGTCCAGACCTTGTACGCACTCACGGCACTTTGAGTAGGCTGGGAGGAGTTACCACAAGCGTCGGAGAGGGGAGCGTTTGGTCCAGGGGGCTGTCGGGCTGTAGGGAAAGAGGTGTAGTGGAGTAGAAATGGGAGGGGGGAGAGGAATGTTGGGCGCACCTCCATTGGTGTCGTAGTTCATGAGAGTGATGAAATCGACCAGGTTGCAGAAAGCAGATACGTCCTTCGTTGGCCGACCGTCCGAACCGACAAAGGGGTTGTCTTGCACGGCAGCGGATATCAAGGCACCAGGGAGATTGTGTCTGAGGAGTCTGAAGAAGAGAAGCATATTGTCGGAATCGGATGCTCTTTCGGTGTTTCCCTGGCCGAGTTGACCTGGATACTCCCAATCGATGTCGATGCCGTCAATGTTAAAGCGCTTGTAGGCGTCGCGGATGTTGCTGACGAAAGTTTCCCTGTTCTGAGCGGTCGAGACCGCATCGGAGAAGTACCTGGAGAGGAGTGAAAGGGTGAGATTAGCGGGGAGGGAGGGACTGGCCTGCTGCCGGTCCAGCCACCGATGCTGAGGACGACATCGGCCTGTTGGGCATGTGCGCTCGGGACGATGTCTGCGAGCAAGTTGGGTGCCTGGTCGGTGTCCCAAGCGAGGTTATAGTTCTGGTCTGGGAGAGCGAAAGCAAAGAGGATGACGTCGAATAGGGAGTAGTCCGCGGACTTTGGGGGAGACCAGTCTGGGTAGTAGGTCATGATGCGAGGGCGATGAGGGGCCTTGCGATGTAAGGAGCGTGGGTGGGAGGAGGGAAAGGCGAGGGAAAGGACGGGCAAGAAAGCGAGAGCGAGCGCAAGCAAGAACATGGCGAAAGCAGACGGAGCGCAGAGCGGGGAGGGCAGGGATTAAATATCGAGTCAGCCGCCTGCAGCTGGGGGAGCGGAGTCAAGCCGGGCGCGTCATCGGCATCGCCACATGACGTCTATAAATCCGTCCCGGCTCGTCCGAGTTGACATCCAGCTGTCACCATGTCCTTCCCTCCCTGTCCCTGTCCCCCCCCCCCCCCCCCCCCCCCCCCCCCCCCCCCCCCCCCCCCCCCCCCCCCCCCCCCCCCCCCCCCCCCCCCCCCCCCCCCCCCCCCCCCGCCAAGGCCGTCCCGTACACGCCTCACCAAGCCTCTCGCCCACGCACGCTCTTTTGATGTCCCCAAGTCTGGCGATCATCCGCCCGAGGCTGACTACAGGCGTCGTCCTTCTTACCCCTCTCGCCTGGTCCACCGCACGCCCTCGCAGCCTCCCCGCTGCCGCTCTCCCCCGCCCAGTCCAGTCGTCCGCTCTCCGCCCCCCCCTGTCCCCCCCATTCCGGCCTTTGTTCTCACCTCGAAACGCTCGTTTGCCAGGCCATCCATTCCAAACCGCGTGCCCCCCCTTGATCTTTACCTCGATCATCCCCCCGAGGATGTCGCCAGTATGCGCTGCGAGACGGCCACTCATCGCGCACTGACTTGCGTGCAGCTCCTTGCCACGGGACAATGCGGAGCTTGAAGCCTGAATGTAGTCAGGGACGTCTGTACCTTTGGCATCTCTCCATCTGGTGCCGTGTTCTATTATTGTACTTCGGGGCCAAGCCTTACCCTCAACCACTGTTCATTACGTTCATTGCTTGTTCTCTTCAGTCTCTCCTTCGCACCACCCTCGCTTGTATCATCACCACCCCCGTTCCTTTGTTCGACGCCGTCTACGCTATTATGGGGTTAACCGTCCTCTAATCTCGATACTGCTATACATAGTTTGGACCATCCTCGCTTTCATTTACCTTCAGAACTCGCTTCTCGTAAAACCCACTGTATTTGCCCTGTCGTGCGCAACAGTGCTCCACTTAGCATTCCTTTGTCAAACTACCTTCCCTTGGCAGTAATTACAGTCTGCGATCACGAGGCCGCATCGATGCGGTCCTTCCGCCTCCCATCCCCGAACAGACGAGGATCCGTGGCGCATCATGCTTCTCACCATCCCAGCAGAGATGCATTAATCGGGTTCACTCCGTCACCATGCCTTAATGAGAATCTCCTCACGGACGCTCGTCTCGACGAGCTTCTCAAGCTAGAGTGCGGAGCCGGCGCCAGTCAGGCTTGCTGTGCAGCGATTTATCCCATAAATATATCGTATATTGTATAACAACCCGGGTGGCGGTAGGATAGGGATACAAGACTAGAAGAGAGCTCGTCAGCTAACGATACAAGGAAATCGCCCGAATGAATTGTTTTTCGTACCAAATACACTATGTTAGGCCGGCGTCCCATTCAACATGCAAAGGTGACAAAACAAAGCAAAAAGTGTCTCAGAGTCCCATTCTTTCTGCCAACGTCCGATCCCCACCCGCGTATGCATGATTGAATCCGCGATTTCTGCGGCCTGCACCACCACCACCACCACCACCGCCACCCGCGCCATTCCGGCGTGAGAACCGATCCCGATCCCGGTCGCGGTCGCGTTCTCGTTCTCGGGCGCGCTCCTTGTCACGTTGACGGGGACGGTCCCTCTCTTGTGGAGAACGCGGCCAACTACGCAAATCTTCGTCTATTTCCATCTTCGCGCTGCTTTTCGGACGACCCTCGGATGGCGAGACACGGGGCGAACGAGATGACTCATGCTTGACCGAAGGATGTGTTTTTGACGGTGGGAGCGACACGTTCGACTGCGCCGGTGACGCCTTGGAATCAGAGAGACGTGGCTTCTTGTGCGCTCTGGGCCCCGTTGGAGGAAGCTTGGATAGTCCATTGGCGGCTGGTGGGTGCGGTGAGGGATGGTATGAATCACGAGAAGGCGGGTGGTGCATTTGCGAATTAATCTGTTTCTGCCGTACAGAATACTGGAAGCTCTGATACGACTTGTCCAGTTCACTCCTAAGGTCCGGGTGGGTAAATATCTGTGAGACCGAGGTCACAACGATTGCTTACGAGAGGGATGCAATGACTTGATGGGACTCTAAGAGGAGCGTGTCAGCACGAGCCTCTTCCAAAAATGGAAAATAGTCACCTCGGAGTGCGCTCTCTAGTCTATCCACCACACGCCGGAGCCCTCGCACCTCCTCTTTTAACTTTCCGGTTTCACCGTGTTTCAGCAGGTCGTATAGCTCGTCGTTTTCCTCCTGAAGTAAGCGTACGCGCTGTGTCAACGCAGCGCTGACCGTACTCGAGGACAAAGAGCCTGTAGGTGTACCGCTAGAGACCGCCTTGTTAACGTGCGGCAACAGCACAGACACCAACGTCGGGGGTAACGTAATAGGATCCGACGTGCATGGTTGGGGTTGTACGGCCAGAAATTGGCGAAGTCGCGAAATCTCAGTCTGTGAGGATTAGAAAAGATGTCAACGAGCAACCCAAGGAGGCATGGGCGCTCTAGAATGGGCGTTGGTCTCACCGTGAGTTCGGCAACCCGTGCATCTCGTTTCCTGAGAGCAGTCTCAAGCTCTACTTCTCGCGGTGTGGGCAAGCTCATGACCGGACGGACGGAGAAAGTGACACGGGCAAACCTGCACGGAGAGAGCAGGGCGACGGCGCTGTGTGGTCGGTGGCAAGACCTTAACGCGCCTCTTCCGCTTTGGGCCATGCCGTAATTGGAAGTGGCTGTGAACACAACCCCATGCAGTGACGCTTCAAACGTCACCACTTCCATGGAACCAGTCGGTGTCACCGCGGTGGGCCTGTTGTGGAGTGTTTCTTGTGGACACTCGGGCTAGGGGCTACCCTCCACTCTCGCTATCTCTAAGACCGGCCGCCAGCAGTATTTTTTTTCTTGGTTCTGGTACGCATGTAGGAATCTACCCCGGGATACAGCTTTGAAATAGGTGGTCTTTCGCTACAGTACGTCAACCAATACGGCTTGCATCAAGCTGGTTCAGCGTGATGTATGACATCATCCCACGTGTTCTCGATCAGCACCTCTGATCGAGAGCCCAACACACACTCATTCCTCCATGTCGAAGAGACCCCTCAGCCCGTGCCCAGCTAGTATGCCAAAGAGGGGAAAGACCAACCATCCGTTTGCGCCCAGGAAGGTCGCGACGGCAGAGGCCGCTGCAGCCGTCCAAGCCGACCCGCCCCTCTTGAAGTTGCTCGCCGAAATGCGCACTGTGGTTCAAAACACACGTTCGGGGAAATCAATAGTCTATTGGATGCGAATGGGTGACTTACGCGGTACGTTGGTTTACCGTAAGACCAGCACGTTGTCGTTGAAAGCATTCCCAGTCACAGACAACCGGGCACTCGCGGAAGCGTCCAAACAAGCCATCCAGAACAAAATACCATTGATAGTTCTCTTCTTACTTAGCCCGCAGGACTATGTCGCTCATGACTTGAGCAAACGGCGAATAGACTTTGTGATTCGCAATCTGGCCAAGATCAAGGTACTGTTGACACGTTACTTTGACGCCATGCTTACTCACCGACTGTAGGAGTCGCTTTCGGAACTTGACATCCCCTTACATACGGTGTCGCACTCTCCTCGTCGCACGATCCCTTCAAAGGTTATTTCCCTCCTCGAGTCTTTCAACTGCACCAGGATGTTTGCGAACATGGAATACGAAGTAGATGAGCTCAGGCGTGACTCGAACGTTCTTTCCCTATCAAAAGAGAAAGGGATTCGGTCACATTTCTTCCATGACAGATGCATCATTGAGCCTGGTGTTATCAAAACGAAAGACGGAAAGGCTCATACAGTATGCATGCATCTATCCCGCATATTGGCATGCTCACCTTCTATTTTGCAGGTATACTCTCCTTACCGGAGGATCTGGGTTGCAAAGCTTAACGAGGATATTAGAGCATACCTGGAAGAGTCTCCACTGCCTGCGGCGAACCCAACTTCTGTCCGCAAAGACCCAACTTTCGGCCCGCTCTTTGACACTCCAGTACCTCAGCACGTTGAAGGCTTTGGATTGGACCCTGACGACGGGGAAACGATGGCCAAAGTTTGGCCAGCAGGGTCCGCTGCTGCTCGAGAGGTCGCTTTTGGCTCTTTTTTGTCCACAGAGTCACTCTTATCTTTGACTTCCAGATACTTTCACGGTTTCTTCGCACAAAAGCAAGGACGTCACAGTTGGGTACATCAGACCCGATGGCAAATGGTGCCGAAACATCCGATACGCGAAGTCGTATTTTGATGTACGCAGAAAAAAGAGACAGTGGTGATCGAGATACGACCTCCAGGCTCAGCCCATATTTGGCTGCGGGCATCATATCATCCCGGGAATGTATCCGCGCGACAATGACCTTAACTGGACAGAAGAAAGTGAACACCGAGAAGACCACAGGAATTGGCTGTTGGGCCCAGGAGCTCGGCACGTGCACTCTTGCTACCCTCGGAAATTTTCTCAACCATGATCTAGCCTGGCGAGACTTTTACACCAATGTATTGGCGGCCTTTCCCCGAGTATCCATGGGGCGACCTTTCCGGGAGAAAATGGCGAATGTGAAGTGGGAAGTCAATGAAGAACACCTTACTGCATGGAAACAAGGCAGGACTGGTGTCCCGATTGTCGACGCAGCAATGCGACAATTGAATGCGATGGGTAATTCACGCTAAGAACTTTACGGCTGATAGCGTGCCTAACGTGTTCCCCAGGCTGGGTGCATAATCGGATGCGAATGATCGTAGCGATGTTCTTGACCAAGGATTTAATGATACACTGGCAACTGGGTGAACAGGTGAGCTCACACCAGCCATTCTTTTCCACCACCATACTATCTGCTAACCGTGTGCCAAGTACTTTATGGAGCAGCTCATTGACGGCGACCTAGCCAGCAACAACGGCGGGTGGCAATGGAGCGCATTCACTGGTGTTGATCCTGTGCCCTACTTTCGCATCTTCAACCCGTACACGCAAAGTGCCAAGGCAGATCCGACGGGCAATTACATCCGTACGTATGTTCCTGAACTGAAGGATGTACGGGGTCCAGGCAAGCACTATTTTTCGCGTTTCAAAACACTCGAAAACTCGGCTCACTTCGTGAAACAGAACTTCAGAGTCCCCCTGCAAGGGTTGCGGATAAATTGGGATATCCAAGACCCATCGTTAAACATGTGGAAGTCAGAGAGAGAGCCATCAGGAGGTATAAGAATCCAGGCCAAGAGTAAACTTCCTTGATTACTGCACGTAGAGTACGCAAGCAGCAACCATGAATTGAGTTTCCAAAAAAGGCATTAATTCTATATGGTGTTCCACCCAGCCTCGCCCGTCTAGTTAAGCCGAATTCCCAACCATCATGGACGCAAGAATAGGCTCCTTAGCATCGCGCGTGGTCGAATCGAACCGTTCGCGAGAGGAAGCAGCAGATGACGACGATGCGATCCTTGCCGAGCTGGAGGCAGAGATCGAGAACGCCGATTCAGCTGCACTCAGAGAGCATGGACTCGAACAGCTCAGACGACAGTTCGTACCTCACTCATTTCTCGGAATACAGTGTTAAATGTGATATGCATCAGAGCCAACAAACTAAAAGAGATGCAGCACAACGCGCACGGGTCGTATACCGAGATCACTATGGAGAAGGAAATTATTCGGATAAGTGCGTGAGTGACCCTCGGAAAAGAAACTGACGCTCCTCGCGAAAAGCTGACGGCCCAACAGCAACGAACCTCGTTGCATCATACATTTCTACCACAGCAATTTCAGGAGATGCGACATCATGGACAAGCATCTCGCCGTACGCAATGTGTTGGTGCCAATGTGTCGCCCACTCACAACACTCCTAGTAGAGATTGGCCCAAAAATACTTTGCCACACGGTTCCTTCGGGTGTTCGTGGAAAACGTACCTTGGCTGGTCGAACGGTTAGCCATCAAGGTCCTCCCGTGTGTGATGTGCTTTGTGGATGGTGTTTCGAAGGATCGGTGTGTTGGCGTCGTGACGCCGTTGGTCCAATGATCCTCATGTCCTTCCAGTCTCGTTGGGTTTGAAGAGCTAGGCAACAGCGATGTGTTTGAAACTGCTGCTCTCGAACTCCGGCTTTCACAAAGTGGTGAATACATGCTAAAGTAGCTGCAGCGTTGGTCATGGTTTTACTGAATCGCCTCGATTGAAACAGGTGTCTTGGAAAAAGCTGAAACCTCGTTTAATCTCACGTATTCTGTCAAACATCGCACTCCAGCTACGGGCGACCACATAAACGACGATGAGGATGACGAGGAATTTGATCTCGACGACTGATCCGTTGTTGCTCGGTGGATATCATGACCTGCCAGGATTGTATTTACCGTACTTATGGATCGATTTCCTGATTGAGCGAGTTGTGTCGAGGAGGTAGCCCCAGCAACAAGATGCACGGCTGCTTACTCTTTCCGTCATCATGAAGCTCATCGGAAAGTTTGTCGACAAGAGCGGAACAGTGAGCATGCGATTTCCGTTCTCGACCGCATGGCTCACCAATACAGGGCCATGTCACCCTCCGTCCCGAAGATGACGAAGACATGTGGCACCTGTATAACCTCATACAACAAGATGATTTAGTCAGAGCCCCCGCTATTCGGTAAGAAGTTGCGCTGAGCTCGTTGTTGTGAGACGCGAATGATGTATGTAGACGTGTGCAGAACGTATCAGCGACCGGCTCTACCGAATCTCATCGGATCAGACTTAGACTCACGCTGCGAGTCTCCAAGGTGGAGTACTCTTCTTCCGGTGCCCAATCAGATCAACCTCCTTCTGCAAACGCCACACCATCTGCTCCACCACCAATTACCGCTGCGCTTCATTTGTCTGGCCGGGTGACGTCCGAAAACGAACATGTCAGGATGGGGGCTTTCCACACCCTCGATGTCGAGCCGAATCGTGATGTCCGGATCGAAAAAATCGAGGGATGGGACAGTATAGCGCTCTCGCGCGTGGAAGAGTCCTGTGTGCCAGGACGTGGGGCAGAGGTCGGTGCGGTCGTCTGCGGCGAAGGCACCGCCGCATTTTGCCTGTTGTCACAGCACCTCACGATCATCGCACACCGACTCTCTGTTCCCATACCGCGCAAGGCGTCTGCTCCCGGGAGCTCGCAGCACGAGAAAGCGATGGCCAAGTTCTACGCGATGGTCTACGAGGCGTTCGTCCGGCACATTCCGTTTGGGAATCCGACTTTGCGCGCGATCGTGTTCGCCAGCCCCGGGTGGGTCAGAGACGTGGTTTATTCCACGATGATGAACGAGGCTGGGAGGCGAAACGACAAACTGTTGGCCAAGACATTGCGAGAAAAGGGCCTCAAAGTTCATATCAGCAGCCCCCACGTCCACAGCTTAGTGGAGGTCTTGAAGAGTCCAGAGGTACATCTTCAGTCTTGATCATAACTCATAAGCTTACTGTCTTGTGTTGTAGGTCGTCGCGCAGTTGAAGGAAACAAAGTTCGCCCGCGAGGGTATCGTGCTGGACAGGTGAATATTCCAGCTTGTAATCAACTGATGATCCTCAAAAAGGCGCAGGTTTTTCAAAATGCTGGGATCGGACGAAATGCGTGCATGGTATGGGCCGGAACATGTTTGTCTGGCTGCGGATCGAGGAGCAGTTGGTACCCTCCTGATATCCGATGAACTTTTCCGGTATGGGTTGAATTTTCACTGTCATCAAAGCAAAGTCGAGAGTTTCTGCAGCGCAAGTGACCCAAAGACCAGGAAGCGGTACGTTTCGCTGGTCGAAAGTGTACAGCAGAAAGGGGCCGAGGTGGTGGTCTTCTCCAGTATGCACGAGTCTGGTCAACGTGCGTACAGTGCTTTTGTATCTGCATAGTATCTAATTTTTCTGTAGAGCTAAATCAATTGACGGGGGTTGCTGCGATCCTAACGTTCCCCCTTGACATTGAAGTCGTCGAGGCAGAAGAAAAGGAAGCAGCAGCAGAAGCCGAGCAACAAAAGCTAGAACAAGAAGGTGAAGTTGGCTAGCGACTAGTGTGTTAGGCTCACAACCGTGCATCTAAACACCATTCCTACGAATTGAACTGGTCACCTCGACTATTGAAGGCGCTTCTCATAGGCTTCCCAGCCTGCAGCCCGGTACCTCTGCGCTTGACTTCGAACCTTCTCCACGTCGATATTTTGACCGGTGCCAAAAATTCCTCTGCCCACAATAATTACATCGCACCCACACTCTGTTACCACTTCAGCCGGCGTCCGATACTGTTGTCCCATGGCATCGCCCTTGGCGTCTAACCCGACGCCGGGCGAAAGAATTAAAAAATCCTCGTCAACGAGGTTATCTGCTTCATGCGCTCCGATGCCTTCCATCCGGTGCTGTGCGACGAATCCGATGACAAAGTCCCGTCGAGCCCGCGCCATCCGAACCGCATCTTCTGTATATGCACCAGTAGTGAGGGCACCTTTTGAGCTCATTTCGGCGAGCAAAATCAGCCCTCTCTCGAGGGGGAGACCAACTGATGCGAGGCCGGTAATAATGGATGGACCTGGCACAGCATGTGCGTTCGTTATGTGCGCCCAGCTCGCGATCTTGTAAACTCCACTGGAGTATTGGAGTGCAACAGTGTTCCCTCGAGTGAAGCTTAACGTAGAGGGAAAATCAGCTGGATTGTAAGGCCTCACCTATGTCGGCGAACTTGCGGTCCTCGAAGATCAGGAACTCATGCTTCTTGCTTAGAGCCTGCAACTCCTCGATGACGGATGGATCGTAGTCCTCCAGGATGTCAATGTGTGTCTTGACATCAAGCCCGTAAGCGGGGTCTTAACGACGAAAGAAAGGGCGATGTGCCTTTATGAGACAGACATAGGGTCCAACGGCTTCAATGATGGCGAGGAAGTCGTGCTTGTGAACGACATCGACACTGACAGAGAGGTTGGATTTCTTCTTTTCCATGAGCTGCAGGAGGGCTCGAGCAGCCGCATTTGTGTGTTTTCGAGCGCGATCTTGATAGCTACGTAGATGAGGTGACGACATCGTGGCGAAAGGACAGCCCGAGGTCCGCGATCGCTTGATCTCACACTTCCGTCATGTCGGCTTCCGTCCGTGAACGCGGCGACGACAACGACGACGAGTCTCGGTCCCCGAAGCGCGTCAAAACTACAGAGTTGGGTGACGGCCGCCTCGTCGGCGAAGGCTCTCAAGTAGAGCATCCCTCCGAGTCGGACAATGCAGCCGAGTCCATCCTTCCACCTAGCCATGCTCTTCTTGGCCTCGGCGCACGGCAGACCACGTCCTGCGGACTCCGCCAACTGCTGGAGCGTGACGTCGGGATTTCTGAATACATCAGTCGCCAGCTTCCGCCAATAAGCGGCATCATCAAGCAGCGGTGAGCACGCTCTTGTAATTCCGTCGTGGCAGCACACCGACTGCTCATAGGTTTACAGACTTTTTGGTCAACGAAGTCAATTTAGATCACCAAGTGGTGCACCTCAAGGCACTCGGCTTGCCCGAATCAAAGGACAAGTCGACTCCATCGCGTCTCGTCGAACAGACGACGGGCCTGTCCACGGGAGGGGTCGCCGACGTTCAAGGCAGCGACACCACAGAACTTGCAGAGTCATCAAAAGTACGCCATTCAGATGACTCTGCTATGCTAAATGCCGGCGAGGAACACGAGAGTAATGCGGGGCCGGACGATGAGGTCACTTGGGACGATACGTTTGAATCAGCACTATCCCCCTTCCTCTCCGAATCGTCGGTTGCCGAGCTCAAGAAGATGTTTGTCGAAGGTCCCGAGCCTCCACGAGTAAGCGACAGTGGCTGGATAGAAAGGGGACAACAGAGGTCAGATGACGCTCGGTCCTCGGGACGAGACGCCCCTTCCCACCAAGACAATACGCTCCAGTCTTCAGACATGATGCGGGGAAAGAGTCAAAGTACACGCGGCGGAAGGGGCAGACAAAAGGCCCGTGGTGGTCGCTCGCAAGGCAGCGAGCGGGAAGACCACCGGAAGGTACTCAGCGAAGTGTGTAATCTAGTGGGCTGGTTTTATCGTTTCTCACACGAGGTGCAGCCTATCGGCTCGAAAGCTACACGAACGGCCCTTCATGGGATGGTACGAAAGCTATTCAGGGGAAAACTCGAGAGTGAAACGGATATGTCTACCCCAGATGGTGAGAATGGCTCTTGTATTACTATCAGGTGGACGAGAAGAGGTGGTGGCCGTGGAGGCTCACGAGGTAATTCTGAACTTCCGATGCCCCGTTGGTCCTTACACGTAGTCTTAGCTCGAGGAGAACGAGCACCGCGCGGCGAATACCCCCCTTACATCCATTTCACCTTGCAAAAGACAAACCGTGACACGCAGGATGCACTCGCGTACCTGTCCCGTATCTTGCATGTCAACGTCAAGGATCTCGCCGTTGCCGGTACCAAAGACAAAAGAGGGGTCACAGTGCAACGCGTCTCACTGCGGCGTGGCAAGAAAACTGTCGAAGACGTGTGGAGAGCTGCCAACCAGATTGGTCGGCGCCCAGTCCATGAGGCAATTACTCAAAGAGGAGAGCGTGGCGTTCGCATTGCGGATCTGAACTATCGCAAAGCAGGTTTGGAGCTTGGCATGCTCAAAGGCAATGAATTCGTTATCACTTTACGGTTAGTGCAATTTCCGCTCCACACAGTCATCGTGAATTTTGCGGTCCACGCTTAGCAACGTGCAAATGATTTCAATGGACACACTTGATCTGGTCATGAATAACATCAAACAAAAGGGATTCATCAACTATTACGGTATAGTACCACGACGTGATGTTGCGATATGAAATCTAACCACTTACAGGCATGCAGCGGTTTGGAACAGCTGCCGTTCCTACACACACTATAGGCCTGGCTTTCCTTCGTTCTGACTGGCACAGAGCGGTTTCCCTGATCCTTCAGGTGCGGCCTGGCGAACACCCAGATGTTGTCGCAGCTCGTGAAGCATGGCTAGTCGATCGTGATCTGGATCGCGCTCTTGCCCTCATGCCTCGTCGTGTTGTTGCGGAAAGGTGCATACTAGAGAGTTACAAGAAGCAAGGTGGTGAAACAAGGAACGCTATGGGCGCACTCTCTACTGTGAGTCATACTATGATTCCATGTGTAATGAGGATGTCAAGCTGTGTGTTGCACAGATCCCGCGTACCCTCAGGTTGATGTACATACATGCATATCAATCATACGTTTGGAACGCGATCGTTTCGGAACGCATCCGCATGCATGGCGCTGGCAAGACCATCCCCGGAGATCTGGTTTTTGAAGAGGAGCCAATAGGAAAAGCAGTGCTGAACGACCCGCCTGATGCGAACTTGGACGAACCTATGGCAATCGATGAGCACGGTGAGTTCATCCTGCCATCTTCTCAGTTGGTCGTATCTGACTTATTTCCGAAGGGGATAGCGAAAATACGCCTCGAAAGGCTCGCAAAACGCCGTGGGTTCCACCTAAAGTGAAGACATTGACTGGAGATGATGCTCACAAATACTCGATCTTCGATGTGATCATGCCACTTCCTGGGAGGGATGTAGAGTACCCCGGTGGCATACTTGGAGAGCGGTATCGCGAATTCTTACAAAGAGATGGGCTGGACCCTGATAATTTCATTCGTAAGCAGAAGTACGGTGTGTCTAATCCTTCTCTGGATATGCCTGAACAATCCGATCTAGAGAATACACCCTAAATGGATCCTACCGAAAGATTCTTCAGCTACCAAAAAATATGTCTTGGTCTATTCTCCGATACACGGACCCCGATGTCGCATTGGCGCAAGCGGACGAAGACAAACTCTTGGGTTTTGACCCACCAAATGTAGTGGAGGATGGCAAATTCGGGGCTTTACAAATACATCTGACTCTCGGGACGGCGGCATACGCCACGATGGCTCTTCGCGAACTCACTAAAACGGAGACGAGTTCGCATTTCCAAACGGAACTCACACAGGCTTCTGAAGACCAGCAATTTCGAGGCACTGCCATCCCAAACGCAGACGATCCGGAGTCAGGAGAGAATATTGAAGGAATGGAGGAGTAGACTGCTACAAAAGACTGGCTGCTGTTTGAGTAGTTTGTTTGTTGGTTGATAGCCGAGAGCGCCAGCCGTATGCATCTTTGAGCAAAAGTTGATGCATTTCTCAAGCCTCTCCCGGTCCGCAGCCGCCGAGGCAGTGTTGCTACCACCAACCCTGTTGAGGACTAGCACCGGTCCTGCATTCGTCTAGACGCGTCCATCTTCGCCTGCAAGCCTATGGGTAAGATCGAGAGGACCGTTTTCTGGTCCTTAGTTCTGGACCTGTTTGGTAGGCCACTAAGCTTGCAGGCTTTCCATTCGTGATACTGTTTGACTGACGTGTCCGGAAGCTTTTACGATCCCACTTCCACTTTTCCCTCGAATCATTGAATGGTATACAGTGGTAAGTGCCCATGCTGTGTATTCACACCTGCTAAGACCTTATCAGAAAGAAGGGTTCAACCCCACCGGCTTACTGTCGCGAACATTGTATACCATCTCTTCCGTCAGAGCCCTACTTTACAAACCTGCTAATAATCCCCAGAAATGGGACGTGGTGCTTCTAGGCAAGTTTGTTCGTTCATCAAGTCAATAGTAAAATATCGCTCACTTGGTATACAGGAGGGCTGATGGGCTCAGCCTTTTCGTGCGTACGCCGACTGATTACAAACAGCTGCTCCTGACCCCATCCCTCTCAAGAACACTCCAATTCCTCGTCGCACCGTTGATTGGATCACTTTCCGAAAAGTATGGACGCAGAAACGTTCTCCTCGCCACCATGGCCGGAAACATCCTTTCCGCACTCGTGTAGGTTATTTCCCATCGAGCAACGCGAATCGTACTATGAGCGTTCTTGAAGGTGGATCAAAGCAACCACGTTTTCCTCCTACATGCTCTCTCGCATAATCGGGGGGCTGAGTGAGGGCAACGTACAACTGGCGACGTACGTATACTGTCATCCCTCGAGCAATCATCTTCCTGAACCATCGACAGCGCAATTCTCTCGGATATTACCTCCCCAGCAGAACGCTCCAAGTCCCTTGCTCAAATTGGCATCGCGTTTGCAATCTGCTTCTGCATTGGCCCACCTATCGGAGCGTACTTTGCTTCTCAGCCTGTCCCAGCAGCCGTGACAGCGTTGGGCATCGAGCTCAATATCTATGCTGTCCCGGCATTGATAACTTTGGTGCTTTTGTCGGTAGAGACACTGTTTCTGGCAGTCGCGTTACCGGAAACGAGGGGCATCCGACAGAATGCTGCCAAGGGTGCATCGCAAGCAAACAAGATGGAGGAACCAAAGATAAAATCGCCAGCACGAACAGTCCAGGAGCGATTGGAACTCCTCCAGACGTTGGGGTGGCTTCATTTCTTCTTTTTGGGTGCCTTTTCTGGGGTTGAGTTTACGCTCACATTCCTCACGTTCGATCGTACGTCAACCTCCTTCTCGATCACCTATCCATCTAATTCATATTCATATAGTCTTTGATTGGAGCAACAGCCAAAATGGAGCGCTCATTGGATCCATCGGCATAATTAGTGCGCTACTTCAGGGTGGGTACGTGCGTCGAACGATCTCCAAGGTAGGAGAGGGCAACATGGCGCGACGTGGGGTCATCAGTTGTGCCATCGGACTCGTGATGCTATCTATGGTTCCCCAATTTTCACTGGACCGTTCCGCCACCGCAGTCCGTTTGCTGCAAGTGGCTGCGGCCTGTCTTGCGTTCACATCGGCTACGGTTGTCAGCTCGCTTACATCGCTTGCGTCCTTCCAATGCGACGAGGGAGTGGATCATGTCACGGGAAAGCCCACGCAAACCCACCTGCAGCTCTCTAAAGGGGTGGCATTGGGCGTGTTCCGATCTGCCGGTCAATTGGGGCGGGCTATTGGCCCCTTGCTGGGTGGGTGCTTTCGCGACGTCCCATCACATCGGTAATCATGTTAACTCTGGCTCACTAAAAAAAAGCGTGTGCCTCATACTGGACCTTTGGCCCATCGCTGACCTATGCAGCCAGCGCCGTGGCGATGATGGTCCTGACAGCCTCGATGAAATCGGTGATCACAGTCTCGAGTTCATCATGATCTATCACCCCGTCTAGTACGACAAACCACAGGAATGGAATCCTGACTCGGAAGGTTTCCGATTACAATAAGATTGTAGAGCCGACCATCAGGTACAGGGCCGCTAGACATAATTGGACGTGGAATCTAAGTATTGATCCCCCGAGACGTAAATAACATTGGAACATGTGCAAGGAATTGGTGCCAACAGATCCTGTGACATGCTATCTGCCTATGTTAGCTGAAGCAATAGAATTTAGTATGATTGTAAGGTATCTGGTCCAGAAAACAACCAAATGTCCCGTAACGAGACTATGACTCTGTCCCGAGATCGATAAGGGTCTGTGATGATGATATACGACTCTCCATGCGGGATGATTGTGAGCTTCCCTGATGAAACAAGAGATCGCCTTCCCCTGAGGCGGCACCCTTCCGGCCAGGGTCGGAGTGACAATGAGATTTCTCAGAAGAGAGCAGAGGACAAGGCGGCGGCGGCGGCGAGCTGCGTGGGGGAAGGTCCGAGCCGTGCGACTGAGTGAATATTGCGGGTAGGAAAAACAATACTCCCCGGGACCGTCGTCGGTGTCGAACTGGAGACCGGGATGGGGGCATGTTATCGCGTTGGTTCGTAAAGAATACGGCCGCACGATCTCTGAGGCGATGCACAGTATCAAGGAACGAAGATGGTTCTCGATGCGTTGGGGTGATGTCAATTGTGGATGAAATTTCAGAAGAGGCAGGAGAGTCTGGGCGGACGTCAAAGGGAAGTGGAAGAAGCGAGACATGCTCCTCGAATTGGGGTAGTATCGAACTTGAGGGAGAAGGGGGTTGCGTCGAAGCACCCGAGGGAGGAAGGAATGAGGACCAACGCATATCGATGTGCCAACGGCCATTGCGCTGAGTCCACCGTGGCAACAGGACATCGTAGCTGCCAATTCTTCGAAGACTGTACTTTCTCGAGTTGCTCGGCTTCGCGAGACGGTACATGCCCCAGAGTAAGACCGACAAGCCAAACCACATCAATAGCTTGCCCCAGTGGCTGAGGAAACCAATGAACGGTGCGTCATCAGCGTGCCAACTGCTACCGTAAAAGTGGACGAAGAACGAATGTGGTGTCTCTTCAGGCTTGGCATTCTTGCCGTACAGGGATTTTGGGAGAATGCGAACTTCGCCAGGCTCATCTGAGGCAGTGGGGTGAGAAGAGGCATAGATGCTGTACTGAGCGGATAGAAACATGGGGCCTGTCGAAAACATGACGGTGGGATAGTTGAGGAACCAGTCGTGATCAAAGGTGACGAGGTTGTGGATGGTCTGTGCCAGGAAGGGGTGGCCCTTTTCTGCGAAGATGAGGTCGTTGGACACACCGACAGGGATAGTCTTTGGGAGAATGACGGGGTAAACGAGGAGGGGGTCAAGAGGACGCAGGCAACCGATGTCGAGGTCGAGATAGACACCGCCATAATGGTGGAGAACGAAGTAGCGGATGACGTCGGCGCGCTGGATGACGTAGTCGTAGTTGTCAAAGGTGTCGAGGAACCAAGGGTAGTGCTCTGCGATGAACTCGCGGGAGCTGGCATCTGTCCACAACATGTACTGGCTGGAGGCACGTAAGAGAGGGGCGCGTGCCGCGCAGGAGGAGACGTACTAGTCGAGCATCATGTCACGACAGGAATGGGAGACATTGGTCCACTTTGGAGGAAGAGTCTGGGACTTCCAGGTCTGGTGGAGGATGCGGGGGATGCGTTCGACGGAGCCATGGTGGGATGCGTTCCAACGCGTGGCGCTGTCGAGGATGGGTACGTCGGTGTCAGAGAGATACGCAGCGGGACGGATTGCGAGGTAGTAGGACACGGAGGAGAGGACGGAGAGGGTGCCGAGGAGGACGAGGGCGAGGAGGACGAGGGCGATGTGGAGCGTGCGTCTCTTGGCCATGAAGCAAGCAAAGGTGCGAAAAATCGACCCGTCTGTCTGATTACTAATACACCCCCGTACACCGCATATACTCCTCCACCGCAGCCACCGTCTCCCGGATGCCTGCCCCCTCGGCCCACATGTCCCCCACAGCGCCCAGCGTGCCCAGCGCAACCTCCCAGTCCCGCCGAGACCAGTCCTGTCCCCGCCGTGCCCCGCGCCCCGAGTACGGCCGCGTCAGAAACACCTCCACACGCGGCGACGACTGCGCAAACGGCTTCTGCACGTTCAGATACTCGAGCGAGTCCGATGCCGTCCAAAACATCAGCTGCTTCCGCGCGTATCCCGGTGCATGTCGCGACGCCGTACCCGCGGCACCAAACCGTCTTCCTTCCGCCCCCGCAACCTTGCCCGCCAGCTCCAGCAGCAACTCCTCAAAGTGTTCGATCACCTGCAGGTGCAATAGATCGAGCGCATGGCTGGGGCGGACCATCTCGGTCATTGCCGAGTCGTCATCAATGTCCATCCCATCATCATCCCCCTTCCCACCCACGCTGTCCTCCATCACGACGTTGCCGTGGTAGCTTGGGAAATGCCTGCTAAACGGCAGCATAGCTACCTCGGGAAAAACTGCCAGGATGACCTCCCGGCTACAAAACCGCTCGCTCGGAAATAACGTCGGAATTCCTACCCTCTTGTCATTCCCACTTCATCGTCTTGGACACTTGTCACTTACCGACACTTTCGGCCTCTACCGCGAGGAGTTTATCCTTGCTACATAGGAACGTGCGACACTGTCGGACCCGAAAGAAATATAGACAGCAGTCGAGAATCAAACCGTCGTTTTCCCTTTCTGTTCCGAGCTCCTGTGGACCCGCATCAGCGGGATCTGTTCTCCACACCCCCAAAATCGCACCTACTTCCCCTCGTTCCTTCGTCTTCCAGTTCCCGGATGTTTTGCAGGTCTCATCCGGCGCTTGGCCCTTGACACTTCTCCTCTCCTTGACCTTTTTCAGCAGCCAAGTAGACGCCCGTCGTGCAAACCATGACAATCTGTCTCGATTCTTCTGGCTGTAGAAATTACACCTCAGTAATTAGTTAGCTTGTCAGATCGTTCGGGGGCTACACACATATCCAGTTCATGTATCACCACTCCGGGAATGATAATCAACACGGGTAATTGATACCGCTCAGCCTCCGCCACGAATGTTCGTATAGTGTCGAGAAAGTCCAGTAGTATGTTCGTGTCCAGGACGATGATCGTCCACCGTTCGGTCAGCGGGACCTTGCCGAACAGTAGACTCTTTTTAATGAATCGCAAACAGGTGATTCCGGTTAACGGACGTACCTGCATCTCAACGTCCATATTCGTAATCTCGTCGATAGAGCGAAGCGTCGCATCGAAGTGAGTCGTTTTCGCAGCTGGGGACATCGTGTCTGCGAGGAAACTGCCAGCAGGCCAGCGGTTGAACGTTACTTACGCTCGTAAGCATTTGCAGCTCCATCAAGCATGTAAGGAAGATCGCCACTTGGAGACCGCATTTGTGAGACGTCCAGCCGAGGTCTGCAAGCGTGGAACTTAACGGTGGTAGCAACAAAGGGTGTCGAGGGAGGCAAATCTCATGTTCACTCAAACAAGCTCAACGTTCAAACCCAGTCCCCAGGTTCACCAAAATCAGGATTGATATAGCATTAGGGTGCAGTGATACAAATGGCCTAATGACCTATGCTTATGAATAAACTACTCTAATAAAGATGTCGAATGCTAGGAAAGCGCGAGCTTCTTCACAGGAGGCGTACCATCCGCCTCCCGGGCGGGATAAGCATCAGAACCCTGATCATCGTTGATGATCTTACGCTTGAGCATAGCACGTTTCGCATCAGGCGAAGGTGATAACGATGTCCGTTGACCGCTTCCCCTTGGAGGTGTCAAGCGAATACCAGTCACCTCTGGCGTTCGTGAGCGGCTACGACCCGTACCATCCCGCAGCCGCGCCGCGAGACTCTGAGCAGATGTCATGGCTTCTGAATGACATGTAGCATGGTAAATCTATGCCGAGTCAATAACGGAGAGTGGCGGGAAAAGATACGACCACATACCCTATCATCTCGTTTGACAGCATTCCTCCATACCCACTCTTCGTCGTCCTCCAAGAACTCAGATTTCAGCGCTTCCTTACATATTGGACATGATATCGACTTGGCCTCATCACCCGGCGGAACCACAACATACTGTGCACGGAGTTCAGCATCACGCTTAGCGGCTTCGGCACCTGCCACTGCCTTCGATGAACTGGATGTAGAGCCATCGGCTCGACGTTTTCCCTTCACATCTGATGTTCCTTCACGAATCCATTCCTACGTGGTGACACTCAGCTTCCAAGTAGCCCGGAATACGAAATATGAACATACCTCTAGACCAACGAACCAACTTCTACTGTGCCCACGACCCTGGTTCTGATCAACTTTTCTGTTCTGTCTGAAGTGCATATCTAGGTGGTCGTCCATAGCTTTCTTTCCTGAAGCGTCATCACTGAATCGTACACCACACTGCTTACACTGAGCAGGAAGTCGGTTGTACAGAAACGACATGACAAAGGGACGCTTTCTAAACAGAAATCAAGTAAAAGAGCGAAATAAGGCAAGTGTAAACATACCTAACGATATCTGTAGTGCTAAGCTTAATCTTCTCGGAAAGGACAGCCTTTCTATAGGCACGAGTATTGTCACGACTAAGATTATTGGAAGGGGGAGGTGTCCGTTCATCATTATTTGAACCGGCCCCAACTGACGTGCTGTCCACGGAAACAACCCCCGCCTTTAAGAGGGCATTGTACAGGTTCGTTATGCTGTTCGGGGGTAATGCCGCCGCCGGTGGTGGCGGTAAGCTACCTTGGGCAGACGATAGGAGAGCAGAGATGTTTGCGGGTTCCACCTTTGTCGGCTCTGGTTGATAATTATACACACTGGAGGTCTGGGACGGCGGGGGAGGCGGATAAGTTGATTGGAACTGGCGTGTGTAGCCGGGCTGCTGTGAGTACGAATACGTGGATGTTGAAGGGGGGTATGACGAGGGCAAGACTGGGGCCGTCAGTGCCTGGGATGCTGCTTGAGGTACACGCGTTAGTGACCGCAACTGACTAAGAATCTGTCGAAGTTCGTCCTGAGAAACACCAGCTTCTACCAATTTCCGCAGCTGTGTGTGCAAGTGTTAGATACATATCACACCAAGTCAACAGTTACTTACCTGTTGCAAGACTTCAACGTGTTTTTGCGTTGTAGCGTCCCAAAGATTGGCCTGAAGAGCTCTCTCCTTTTGACCCAATGTGAATTCAAGCTCGCTAAGAACTTGGACTTTTGAGACTTGACCAGATATATGTCCCTGTGCGGCAGCCGATGGTGAGTTGACAGCAGCGAGCCGAGAAATGGAAATACTTACGTCCACCGACGAGGCAGAGTCGCCGCCCCAAACGCCCCGTTCGATCGCCAGTTGAGTTATGACACCAAAGAGCTCCTTACCGCTTGGTGCACCGGTCCTCCAAGTGAGGAGCATTTCCTCCATTTTACTGCGAGTTGCCTGGTCCACCTGCTGATAAGTGTCCAGGAAAAGTGGGATAACAAACGGCGCAAAATGGCGCGCATACGGATCAAAGACATTCTTTGAGATAGCATCGAGCAGGTAGAAGGCGGGCAGCTTCATCCAAGGAGGTACCTGATAAGGAACAAGCCAAAAAAGGATGGATGAGTCAGCTACGTGGCTGCGGAAGGCGGAAAAGAGCAAAACCAAGCAAAGCAACGTGTTCTACAGCAGGAAGCGACTCGTTCTCATGGACTCGTCCTCTTCATACCGCTGTCAGCAGCGGTGCCCTCGATTGGGGCGATGAGAGGTTATCTTTGCTCAGACTACATGAAAGAGGTCTATATACATAGTTCGCAAGCAACAGACAACTTCGTCAAGCGAAAAGACGCTCGTACATCCCATCCGCTGTGATCAAGTAAAATTTTCATAGTAATGAATCAGATGCTCACCCTTCTAATGTGCGAGTCGATGCACTGTGCAACTGCGTCAGCCCATCTTGAGTACTCTTGAGCAAACATCGACAGTGTCTGGATTATCGGCCTGGAGTTAATCGTAAGTTCTGCCAGACGGGCAGTAAAATCACGTCGGAATGAGTTGGGATCCACATGATATAGCGGAGGGGCAGGTAGTGATGGTGTCTGGTAGGAATATGCTGGCAGGGCAGACTGATAGCCTGGTGCTGGATAAGCGACCTGCCCATAGGCAGAGGGCTGAGAGTACATCGACATGTCACTTCAAGCTTAAGACGCCGCAAGCTCTTGCCAACGTTACACGAGTTTCACCTAGAACCGCCAAGCGAGAAGACTCTGAATTTAATATTTCACTTAAAAAGTGACGATGGCCGGAGCTCCCAATGAAACGGTGATGGTGGGTGAAGGTAAAGAAGCAAATGTCACTGCGCTTGCTTTGGAATCGCCGCCTTATTGTACTTCAATCTCCGACCGCGAACAGCCGGTTAGCTTCCACGTCCATTCAGTGCCCAGTCCAACGTCCTCGAGCACAACAGCAATCCCAAAGTGAGTTAGTTTCGTTGCACCTAACAGTCCCCTAGTCTGCCCTTTTGTCCCTTCGCTGTTGTGGGTCTTAATCCACGCAGTCGTTCGCCGTGGAGATCGGTGGATTTCGTCGGCCACTCATGGATAACTTGTCGCTAACAGTCTGTATCGTAGATGCGCGACGTCCTCAAGACTGAAGAACTCGATGTTCCGGAAGGTGTCACCGTCGAGATCAAAGCCCGGGTCATTAAAGTCTCTGGTCCACGGGGTTCACTCACGAAAAACGTTCGCCATGTCGACATGGATATCCGAGTGGTTAAAGCTGGCAAGAACAAGTCGAAGGTTGTTTTGGCTGTTTGGCAAGGGGGCCGCAAGCACGTTGCTTGTCTAAACACCATTAGAAGTCTGATCAACAACATGATCATCGGGGTGACGAAAGTACGCTATACTCAACTTCGTATTGAACAAACATTGATGCGGCAGTCAGGGTTTCCTCTACAAAATGCGTGCGGTCTATGCTCACTTTCCCATCAACACGATTATTCAAGATAACGGTCGAAAGTTGGAAATCGTAAACTTCCTTGGGGAGAAGGTATGTCTAGTGACAAGTTATTCGGGGAGTGTAATTCCATTCTCGGCAGGCTACCCGGCAAGTTGATATGTTGAGCGGCGTGACAATAGCAGAGTCGAAAGCACAAAAGGATGAGCTTATTCTAGAGGGCAACGACGTTGAAAATGTCTCGCAATCAGGTATTTTCGTAGCTAAGCTGGATGAACCAGTGACTGACGGGTTACTCAGCCGCATCGATCCAGGGTAGTTGCAGAGTGCGGAACAAAGATATCCGCAAATTCCTTGACGGTATCTATGTTTCAGATCGAACGACGGTGGTCACGGATTGAGCGGTTTAGAATTGGATGGGTTTGGACACCGTACTCAAAAGCCATGCGAAGTATGCGGTAACCTCCATCAGCTCTGTATGATCACGCATACCATGCAATCTCATTATTCTACGTGCCTATTTGGATGATACATGATGGTGTAAATTAACCATTCTATGGTACATTCATGGAATGAATGGGATCCACGTGCCAACGCGACGACGGTAGGTTTCATAATCATTACCGAAGAATTGTAAGAGAGTCTTCTCTTCAACTGCGAAACAATCAGCGAACGAAATAAACGATGGAGGACACAGACCTCGGGTGCGTCGGTAAAAGAACCTCCATAAGATTATGACGAAACCTATGAAGCTCACCGGATTTTGCAACATCACTTGCGTGCCTAAAGCCCAGTAGAAGAAACCAGCATATGAAGGGTGACGGAACCACCTAGCACAACATACATCGAAATCAGCTAACTATAATGCTTGAGGTTGACCTACGCATAGACTCCGTCAGTAATTAGTCGATGGGCGTCCTGTTTGCGGAATGCGATCGAATGCGAGAAATTAGTGGACGCGTGCATCATTGCAGTTGTCCTCAGCGCCTGCCCGACAAGTACCAAGAGGACACCTGCCGAAACTATTCGGGAGAATGCAGCAAATCACCGGATAGATGGCGTACCAATGATGGACATGTATTTAAACGACTTCGATGAGGGAATATAGAACAGGGTAACAAGGTATTCCATGAGCGCGAAGCCGTTCGCAACATGATACATTGCGCCATTTTCAAGCAAAAACGCTGAAGGCAAGTTAATCACGCAGACAGATAATACAAAGGACTCTGACGTGCTCACAGTCCACACTACATTTTTCCAGATTCCAACCAGCGGTGACTGCGAACTCGGCCCAGTGGAAAGCCGACCACGCCGCTATGAAGAAACCAAGCTGATACGTAGCCCACCAGGGTGTTGGAAGGCCTCCTTGCAGGTAAATGTAAAAGCCAAGGGCGAAAGAACCTCCAAGCAGAAACGATATCGTGGATACTGCGAGAGGGGTATTCGGGATGTTTCCGTGTGGCTTTGTATTTGCGGGCATTGTCACCAAGGGATGTTTCGCGCTTCTGCGTTCCTGCATGTGTCGTTCGAAGGCATCCGCCCGGATCTCTTCCATGGTAGTCTGGGGACGGCACTTTTATTATATAATGTTGACAATAAGGCCATTTGCCCTTATTAGGGTCCTTTCCTCTCTCCAAGTTCAAGCTCGGCCCCAGTACTGGGGCCATGCTACGTCAGCGGTTCCTGCGGAGATGTAACTCACATCGTACTAGCTTTGGATTCCGTTCCTTTGTATCCACAGCCCGAAATGAGACTTCCGAGTCCATCAGGAACATGGCACTTGTTGCTCATATTGGTGCGCAGACAGAAATTCGCAGTAGAAGTTGCGTCTGATATCTCCCGCAGACTCCGGTAAAACGACGTTAACAGAGTCCATTTTGCACAAGTCATCCTACATTCCGTCCCCCGGTTCTGTGGACAGCGGAAGTACCACTACAGACTTCTTGCCTGCTGAAAGGGAAAGGGGCATAACCATACAATCTGCAAGCATACCAGTCAAATGGAAGCAGTGGAATTTTAATCTCATTGACACACCAGGCCACGCCGACTTTGGCATGGAGGTGGAGAGCGCTAGCCGTGTGGTCGATGGTGCTGTTGTGTTAATTGACTCGGTCGAGGGTGTTGAAGCGCAGACCAAAGGCGTGTGGAGGCAGTTATCCAAGTATGTTTCATGGATTTGTAAACTCTACGTCGAGGCCCACTTTCGTCATTTCTAGATACAATGTAGCCACTCGCATGTTGTTCATGAACAAGCTGGACCGACCCGGAGCGTCTTTTAGATCTTCATTGTTATCCCTCTTGACCCACAAGTTGCATACGAACCCTCTGGCAATCACTCTCCCCCTGGCATCTATGAATCCGGAAGACTACTTGCGGGCGGAGCCAGGTATCGAGGGCTTGGTGGACCTTGTAAAATGGGAACTCTGGAGGTGGACAGAGGACGGAAATTGTACCTGTCATGCTCTCCCGCTAGTTAAGGACGTTTCAGAACTTTTGGAGATCTTCACTGTCGACCATCCCATCATCCCTCACTTGGTGCGCGCTCGAACGGCGTTGCTGGAGAACCTTGCAATGTTCTCGGAAGACCTCATGAGTCGTCTCCTCGACCTCCCGTCGGACCCATATTCTTATCTACAAGTGCAGTCTACGGAAATAATACCCCACTTGCGGAAGGCGACCATCGCAAATCAAGTTCTCCCTGTTTTGTGCGGTTCGGCCATCAAAAGTATTGGTACGGAGTTAGTCATGGATTACGTTGGCCATTTACTTGCGAGTCCTCTGGACGTGCACTTGCAAGCTGAATCTCCGGATGCTCCGGTGCGCTTGTTAGTTTGGAAGGTTGCCTGGGACAAGCGAAAGGGGTGGATGACATTCGTTCGCGTGTACTCGGGTGAGCGCATGACCGTCCTCCATGTTCTTTTCTAATGTCCTAATCATTCAGGGACTCTGAAATGCCAGAGGACTGTATATAATGTCAATACAGGCTGGAAGGAGCAGATCTCAAAACTTCTCCTGCTATACGCCTCAGAAGCGGAGGAAGTAGATTCCCTCCCATATGGCTCGGTTGGTGTCGTATTAGGCCTCAGGCACACTCGCACTGGGGACACCCTCGTGGATACGCGTGAGGTCGGAAAATCTGATACATCTCAACTGTCACTCCGTGGCGTCACGCCACCGCCGGCCGTTATGTCGGCCTCAGTCATCCCTAATTCCCACTCTGACCTCAATCCGGTCCAAGAAGCCATCCGCTCGTTAATCCGTACGGATCCTTCTGTTCGCATGGACAATCAGGAAGGCCAAATAATTGTCCACGGTCTTGGCGCCTTACACTTGGAGATCATAGGAAATCGACTGAGGGATGAGTGGGGTGCAAAATTCGAGTTTGGTGATCGTCAGGTTAGCTACCGAGAATCTACGGATTCAAGCATTCCCGCCCAGCTAGAGGAGTGGTCAACAGATATCGCCGGGAAAGCGACGTCGGTCAAGATTGCCTTATCAGTATCACCCCTTGGAGAAGATGAACAAGGCGATCCGGCATTTGACGGCAATTTGGTGTTGGATGACCGAAGTCGGCCCCTCAAGGCCCCCGATTTATATTCTAGCCAACTTGATCCATTAGCAAGCCTCGCTCGTGGTATTTCGAGTGCTCTCTCTAGTTCCCCTCACACGTTGCTCCCGTTATCGCATGTGAAGGTTCAGATAACGCAATACATCCTTCCGCTACATGCGGCGCCACTCATCCTTGCTGGTGCAAGCTCCTACATCTTGCGCTCCAAACTTAAGGAAGCAGGAATGGGCCCCATCCTCGAACCTTATATCAACCTCAAAGTTACCGTTCCCTTGGACAGTCTCGGCAAGGTTGTCAAAGACATCACAGAGAATGGGGGCGAAGTCCTTGACCTCGCCAGCTTGTCGGCAACTACTGATGAGGATGGGGATTCGTATCCCTTGGATGGGTTATACATACCTCCGGAGGATCTTTCGCCATCATCAATTTCTTCCAAGGCATCCACATCCACATCCACTCTGTCACGAGCAAAACAAATAATCTATGCCATTGCCCCGCTGAGCCGAATGTTGGATTATTCAACACGATTGCGCGCGTTGTCTGGAGGCCATGGTAACTTTGATATGACAAATGCTGGATTCCGACAAGTAGCAGAACCTCGCAAAACGGAAATATTAAGAGAGATTGGACGAGCCTAATACCTACACAATGGATCCGATTGCGGGTTAACATAATCCTAGAACAATTCCCTTACTTCGTCTGCATCCCCAAACAACACCGCTCCATCCATACCGTCATCATCGTCAGCTGCGAGAGCGTGCATATGGCCAGCTGGATTGAGGGTTTGACTGAAGTTTATGAGGTCATCATCGTAACTATTATGTTCCGTTGTTGGCATTGCATCGTGAAAAAGAGGCACAGGCGGAAGATTCCTTTCCCCTGCAAAAGGTACTTCACTCGGTGCCCTGCCGTATTCCGGGAAAAACAAAGGGGTTTTTTCCCTCTGTTCTCCCATGGTGGACAGACGCGGTGGCGGCTCCAAGCCGCTGCGTCGAACGGAGGCACCGAGGCCCACCGGCTGCAATCTAGTTTCTGTGTGTAGAGGTGGCCACGGCTCGACGACTGCACAGAGACAATGACCGGTTATAGGGAAAGACTGGTATTTGAGCTTAAGGAGGGGCTTGGGTTTCTTTTCTTCTTCCTCGACTACAAGCTCGACGTCCACGGTATCAGACGAGAGACTTGGTTGGTTGCTCTCGTCGCACGCAATAACGTCTCTATCGTCGGCGATGGTGCTTGATTTAATTTGACTGCCTGAGTCAGTGGATCTTGCGCACGAAACAATTTGACTTACACACGGGGATGTTCATAGGATCCACCATCCGCCTTAGGAGAACGTAAGCTTATGGAGACGTCGTCATCGTCGTTAATGATATCCATGTCGTCTTCACTCTCACTTTCTTCAGCAGGCCATTCATCCCCATCAAGCAGGCTTTTGGAATTTTTACTCTTTCCTTCACTAGTCTTCGCACGCTTGCGTTTGCTTTGCTTCGTGGACGTTTGCGTCCTCGATCTTTTCTTTTGGATATCCCAATCTGCAGGTCGTGAGGAGGCAGGCTTAGGAGTTACTTCAGGGGGGACGGGCGCAGTGACGAAATGCCTAGACTAAAGAACTCGTCAAGTTTTCGTCACTGTTGAGCGGACGCGTCCGCCTACTTTGAAGAGAACTGTGTGGGGCTCGGTCTTGCGAAAGAAATAAGCAAACTGGTAGGTTTCTACGGCGCAGCTGTATGAACGAGCGAGAAATAAAGTTCAAGTCAACGAAACGCATACGGACCTCCACGGTGGACTTCGACAGTCCCTCGTCTATTGCCAGGGGTGGTACCTGGGCCAAAGTGAACGTCTTTCTCCGCTTGAAGCTTGGGAATGATCCTGCGGGAGCAGATCAACAAACGTTGCGTATTGGATCGACAGTAAATGTCAGCGCACAGTAGTCTCAAGTCCGCAAGTACGTGCTGCAAGGTGACATCCGACATCCAATCAACATGTCGTTCGTCAAGATAGAGCTGAGTGATTCGTCAAATAGATCAACAAAAGACAAAAATTATCACTGACAAATAGTGGAAGAACAATATTCGAAGATATGCGTAAATAATACGCGTTTCTTGACCTAAAGGTCATAACCAGAGACCGGTGATAGATCCTTTACGAGCGGGTTGTAATGATATCTAAGTCTGGCTTGCACAAGGTAACAGTTACACGCTATGTGCACTGGACCGTCTAACTATCCACCTTTGTCGCGCTCAAGTTGGATAACAATTCATTTTCTTTCAATCAGATTCTGACACTTCAGAGCCTCGCATATATTAGATCTGTAGGACATGCACCGAGCGGATTAGAGCACTGGTTGCATCAGATCGCCCTGGATCTGGCTGTCAATGTCGCTAAACATGCTGCTCGAAGACCGCCTTTGAGCCGACAATGCTTTGAACAACACAATTTAAATTTTTAAAAAAGCTGTACATCCTTTGTAGCAATTCCGAAGTTTAAGCCGTACTCATCGTACGTTGTATGTCAAGAGTGAGCAGCACAGATTCACACGCTGT
The DNA here is from genome assembly GCA_038089215.1 of Tylopilus vinaceipallidus. Taxonomy (NCBI): domain Eukaryota; kingdom Fungi; phylum Basidiomycota; class Agaricomycetes; order Boletales; family Boletaceae; genus Tylopilus; species Tylopilus vinaceipallidus. The sequence continues at coordinate 33,036 of JBBPKK010000017.1, forward strand.
TAATGTCGACACCAGGACCAGAAATGATGACTTTGATGACACCCTTGCCGTCCTCACTCTTCCCGTTACGAGTGGTTTGGAATGCGAGAGTTGAGTCTTCGAACGGGAAGCTGATATGCAAACATTCTCAATACTGAACAAGGAATCACGAAGAAACCGACCGATGAGTGACCAGTGGTTTTAGGTCTACCTTGCCTTGAGCGACTAGAGCGATAGCCAGCGGATAATCTCCAGGCTAGAATCCATCAGATTCCAGAAAAAGGCAGTACGAAATGAATGGACGGACCCCGTAGCGAAAAGACCCTTTCATAACTAGCTCTTTCGCTAGCACCGTGCTTATGTCAATGGTAATGTCGGATGGGCCCATGCCAACCTTAACAAAATGACGGGTCAATGGAATTATTACTAAACAGTTTCATGCTTGAAAGCCCACCTGCACGTACGTTCCGCCAATTTTCACAATGCGGGTACCGGTCTGAATAGAAACTTCTGCACCGGATGCGTCGACGACAAGATCGATGGCAGTAGGACCGCGCTCTGCGACACCAAGTTGCTGCCTTAGGGCCGCTGCTGAGCGTTTAGAGTACGCAATTCGGGTCTCATCTTGTTCCAACGGAATAGGTTGGTACACGTCCGTGGCGGCATAGGATTTCGCAAACTCAAGACGACCCGATACGATATCAATTGCAATAATTCGGGAAGCTCCCAGTGCTTTGGCGACAGCCATGCAGAGGATCCCGACAGGACCGCAGCCGAACACAGCAATTGATTGGTTTGCCTTGAGGCCCCCCAGTTTCGACACTGCGTGAACGGCAACGGATAATGGTTCCATCTTGGATAATTGAGATGAGTCACGGAAGGTCGCTTATGCATGAGTTCCCACCATTGCACCATCTTCAAGGGTAAGATGAGATGGGAGTAGGTAGGCAAGGTCTGAGGGGACAGCATAATAGCGCGTGAGCGTGCCATCATGAGGCGGTGTGGCGGCAAACTTGATGTCAGGGCACAACTTTGCAAATGAAGAACATCACTGAGTCATCCTTGGTGCCATAGAACGCATACTTACCTGATATCTCCCCTCCTTGCAAGCATCACACGTTCTGCATGTGGCACCAGGCTCGATGGCAACACGGTCACCCGGTTTGAGGTGTGTTACAGACGATCCAACTTGAATATAATGTTCAACCTATTGTTGGCTATCGTCCGGTTATTTATGCAAACGATACCTTTGGAAATAATCCCTGATGATTCGTGGCCGAGTACCTGGAGTAGTCAGACTTGGTTACGCAAGAAACACGGAAGACACGACAGGACAACGAACCATGTCAGACCCAGGCGAAAGCGCATAGTCTCCGATTCTTCCGTGCACGAGGTAGTGGATCTTAGATGGAAAATGAGATTCGATCGCAAGCATGGTGATGAAGCATGATGTTACATCAGACCCACAGATTCCTGCAGATCGCCCTAGATCAAGTAAACGGAGGTCGAGTATGAACTCAAGACTCACCAGTTTTCTTCACTTCCACGAGGACATCCCGAGCGCCGACTGACTCGACGGTTACTAACACCTGGTGTTGGAGACGTCTTCTCGAACTTACTTTCTGGAATTGGCCGTTGCTCGAATGTAGTATCCTGGATCTTCTTGAGGACGAAAGATGTGTTGCTGGAGTACGACATTGGCGTGACAGGAAGAAGCCGAGGGAGGCCGCAGGTTCGTTATATCTGTGCGTGGCGGGTTTGACGGGCCGTGGGCCTGCTCAGGTGATTCAACCTGCGCCTGGTCTGGCGACCGTCCATCACGTCGATCGTCGTCGAGGTTTACTTCGAGCGCTGATCCGGTCGGGCCTCAGTAGAGCTGCTGCTACTCGCAAAGTGCCTTCAACTTGGTGCACAGATCAGCCGGCTCGGCCCGCACTTCTTGTTCCCGAGCCTGGGCTCGATCCCAGGCGCGAGAGCATTTCAACTACATGCCAGTGGGGCCCGGGTACTTTCCCGAACACGGGAGAAAAACTGACAGGAACCCTGCCATTTCATACGAGTTCCTGATCACAAGGCCATTGCTTATGGGAGGTTCACCGCCTTTCGAAACCGGAATGATCGCAGGTACTCGCTGTGCTAAACGTACTTCAGCTTGGGAACCAGATCCCAAACGGAGCAGCTGCACCATCGTTTCCCCGTGAGGACATCATAAACAAGGGAACTCATTACAACAGGACAACAATCTCGAGTCGAGAGTGAAACAACGGCGAGGAGGTGCACGGAAGAGTGGGCGTAGGCTGGTATACTTCCACAGGGTCAAGCGCTCGCTTGGATTGCTTGGCTGATGCGAAGACAAGGTGATCTGTAGGGGGTAGTGCGGAATTGCGGCGGGGAACATTGAGGGCGTTCACATGAACATGGGCAAGTTCTGAGACATCTGGGAGTCCTGATTAGATAACCGGCGACTCAGGGCAGGCGCCTTTGGATATCTCATAATCGCGCCTTGCGCAGTCTCCCCCAAATATTTCATCTTTTCACCCTCCCCTCATCTAGCATGGTCCTCTCCAGCGTCCTCGGCTTTCCCCGCATTGGTACTGTATTTCTGTACCCAGTTCCGAGCCTTTATTGACGCAATCCCACTTAGGTGCGAACCGCGAAGTCAAAAAGGCCGTCGAGGCCTATTGGGCGGGCAAGCTCTCCGCAGCTGACCTCCTGAACACCGCCGCTGAGGTTCGAAAGACTAGCTGGAACAGCCTCAAGGAACGCAACGTCGATTTGATCCCGAGGTTCGTTATTCGCTTCCTTGACTAGCCTAGTGCACGCTCATGTTTGGTTAGTGGAGACTTCACGCTCTACGATCACGTTCTGGATCATTCCACGGCTTTCAACGTCATTCCCAAGCGTTATGTCGGACTGGGTCTGTCCGATGTCGATGTCTTCTTTGCTATGGGCCGTGGACGTCAAGCCGACGGCGTTGATGTCCCCGCTTGTGAAATGAAGAAGTGGTTCGTAGCTCGCCCATGTCAACAATTTCCACTTGCGTAGTGACTTTTCCCCAATCATAGGTTCGACTCTAACTATCACTATGTTGTTCCGGAACTCTCCGAGGAAACTGACTTCAAGCTATTGTACAACAAAGCCCTCCAGGAGTACACCGAGGCCAAACAACTGGGTGTCACCACCCGCCCAGTGGTCTTGGGACCGATTTCTTACCTCGTCCTCGGTAAGGCTGCGAAGGAAGCATCGACGAACTTTCAGCCCATTTCCCTACTCCCGAAGATTTTGCCTGTATACAAACAGCTGTTATCACAGCTCAAGGATGCTGGCGTTGGCTCGGTCCAGGTTGACGAGCCTGTCCTTGTCCTTGACAAGGCCGCGGGTCTCGACAAGTACTATGCCGCCGCTTACGCTGAACTGGCCCCAGTCGCTCCCAAGATTGTTCTGACGACCTACTTCTCTCGTCTGGACTCCAACCTGAAGTTCATCGCCAAGTTGCCTGTCGCCGGTCTTCACATTGACCTGACCCGTGCACCTGGTCAGCTCGATGAGGTTCTTGCAGCAATAAAATCCACCCAGGTCATTCTATCTCTCGGTGTCGTTTCCGGAAGAAACATTTGGAAGGCAGACTTTACCACGGCGATCCAGCAGGGCCAGAAGGCCATTGCGGCTCTTGGGCAAGATCGTGTCATCATTGCAACATCATCTTCTCTTTTGCACACCCCCGTTACCTTAGCCAGCGAGGGACAATTGACTGCGCAGCAGAAAGACTGGTTCTCCTTTGCACTGGAAAAGGCTTCGGAAGTCGCCACCATTGCTGCCGTTCTCTCTGGTTCCCGGGACCCACGGGTGGCAGCGAGTCTAGTGGACAACATTGTTTCCATTGGTAAACGTCGTGAATTTGAACGGACCTCTGATGATGCCGTCCGCGCGCGCGTTGCCGCCATCACACCTGATATGTACAACCGCAAAAGCCCGTTCGCTATACGCAATGAGGTTCAGGCTAAGAAGCTCAACCTGCCAAAGTTCCCCACAACTACCATTGGATCCTTCCCTGTGAGGCATATAGCTTTCTGCACTTCAATAATATCTTTCTGATGACTGGCCCAAAGCAAACGAAAGAAATCCGTACTGCTCGCGCCAAGCTCGGCAAGGGCGAGATCACTGAGGCTGAGTATGACAAGTTCATCGAACAGGAGATAGAACTCGTCGTCCGCTTCCAGGAGAAGGTCGGGCTTGACCTCCTCGTTCACGGTGAACCAGAGAGAAATGACATGGTCCAATACTTCGGTGAACGACTCAGTGGTTTCGTGTTCACCCAGAACGGATGGGTTCAATCTTACGGGTCTCGGTAAATCGTTTGATGTTGTTGTTAGTCTGAGTTGATCACCTCCTTGCAGCTATGTTCGACCCCCGATCATCGTCTCCGATGTCAGCCGTCCTAGTCCCATGACCGTGAGGTGGAGTAGTTACGCACAGAAGGTCTCTCAGAAACCCATGAAGGGCATGCTCACTGGTCCTGTCACAATCTTGAACTGGTCATTCCCTCGTGAAGACGTGCCACGTAAGCTCCAATCCCAGCAGTTGGCGTTGGCACTTCGCGACGAAGTCGTCGATCTTGAGGTAGCTGGTATTGCTGCTATTCAGGTCGACGAGCCAGCTATCCGTGAGGGCGTAAGCTGATGAGCCAAACGAGTGTGCGAGTCTTCTGACATCTGCCTTAGCTACCTCTTCGTGCCGCTGACTGGAATGAATATCTTGAATGGGCTGTTAACACCTTCAAGTTGGCTACGGCAGGTGTCCGTGATGAAACTCAAACTCATTCCCACTTCTGCTACTCTGACTTTGGCGATATTTTCCCATCCATCCAACGTCTTGATGCTGACGTCATTTCCATCGAATTCTCGAAGAGCGACATGAAGTTGTTGCATACCTTCCAGCAGTACGGTTACTCCAATCAGATCGGTCCCGGTGTCTATGACATCCACTCTCCTCGTGTTCCCAGCGAGCAAGAGATCATCGATCGTCTCAAGGCAACACTTTCCATCATTCCTGCTCACTTGACGTTCGTCAACCCGGATTGCGGTCTGAAGACGCGTGGTTGGAAAGAGACTGAAGGTATGTCCCTCCCTTTGCCTACAGCTTGAGCTCGACTGAATGTTTTTCCACAGCTTCTTTAGCAAACCTGGTCGCTGCTGCTCGCTGGGCTCGTGCGAATGCCTAAACGTCCCACCATTGCGCTTCAACAGCGCCCATGAAGTGGTTAATTTATCAGAGCCCTTCGGTTTTACGGGGGTACTCTGCATTTGACCTTGGGTAGTTGTGTTGCGATCATATCATGTCCGGTCCAGTAGGTGCACAAACGATGCAGATAGATGCAGCTTTGTTGGCCCGTCAAGTGTCTCTTCGGGAGGCAGGAGCTTGACGTGGTTTCGAGCGTAGTAGTCGGATTTCAACAATCCTTAATGTAGCTTAACTAGGATGCAAATCTATCCGTTATGACTGCGTAAGTTCTTCGGAAGTTGCAGTTGGAATCCTACACAAAATCAAATCCTTGGTACAGCGTGAGCCTACAAGACGAAATACTATTATCGCACCGGTAATGCAAATGTTCAGAACACTACGTTCTGCGTATTCTGTAGACTCGAAAAATTTAAGGAAGATAGGTACACATGTACTCGAATTGTGGGCAAGAAATTGGCATGAGTTAAGAAGAATGATGTGTTACAATCTGTCATTTTCTGTCGAGATCAGCAGTGGTATTGATCATTTCAGCCCCAGATCCGAGAGATCCTGCTTCTCATTTGAAAAACTGAAACTGGGAGGTCATGGATAAGTCCATGTATATTCTCTGCAGCAAGTATCAGAGGATACTGCTCACCAGATGAAGCTGCAGAATCAATTCTTGATAAACAGGTCGATGTAGATTGTCATGCTTGAGCACATCTGTGACAAATTTGAATCTCCTCCTCGACACCAGCAGCCGAGCGATCGTGTGCCGACAATATTTGAGGCCGGAATTTCAAAGTCCGTGGGTGCCAGATGCGTGACCCGGTTGTGACGAAAAGTTTGCATTGCGTGTGCAAAAGACAGCAAAAGTCGGAATCAGTCTACAAGCTGAATGCACACCAGAAAAAAATCGGGAAAAATGCGTAGTAGATGGAGCGCCATGGTCTTAATTCACAGATTGAACCCGAGGACAGTAAGTATCCTTGTGAAGATGTTAGAGCGGAAATAGCAAGTTTTTGCATATCTAGGGCACTGATAGATATGGTGCGGGGTCTCTTGGGCGGGGGCGTAAAGTAGCAGTAGTACATAAGTGCTAAGGCCATGCCCCAACCCGCCCCGACCCGAAAAATAAAGCAAGGCTGAAAGGCCGCTATGTCGTTGAGGACGGTTAGTCGCGCAGCTCGGCGGCAGCCAGTTGCTGACGGTGAAGCAGCGACGCACAGGGCCCGGACCGCCCGGACCGCTTCCGATTACCGAAAAATTCACAAAATTTACCGTAAATTTTTCAGATTATATATACCTGGCTCCATTGAACTGCAGTTTCTGTCCGCAAGCTAACCACGAAACTACCTAACGGTGATGTGAATGGAGTCTGTGCGATATGCTATCAGTGTATTGATGTATAATAAATGCAGAGGACGTGAGGCGAGTCCGTGTTGATAAGTTACAGCAATCAGTGATCGTTATCATGCAAAGTCGAGCTTTGCACACCCGGGAAAAGATCACTTGACGTGCGACGGTCTCCCTATTAAGGAAACTCCCGGTCAAGGAAGAGTCAGGCAGAAAAAAAAAAGGAATTCACACTGGGAAACGATACGCCATGGGCTTCATTCTTTCCACGGGTGAACACACTGAGCAATCTTGGTTGACTCTGCTGACGTTTTCGACCAGTATCTTCCTGCTTGTGCGTATTTGGTTCCATGGGTCCCGGTTCGTCCACGAGCATCGACATAGTCAAGCTGTTGCCAGTAGCAAGAGTGCTGGGGGCATCCCCACTCGAGGACGATCTCCGCGGCGCATGATCTCGTATCATGGCCTCGGTAGTGTTTTTCTTCCCTCGAAGAACGAACTTCTTAGTCGACGGGCGGGTGTCGTTTTGCGAACCATTCTTGGATGGATGTAGTTTTGTCTTTGCAAATAGCTCACGGGCAACTGGAAAAACTGGGATGAGCGGTTGATGGAAGGCCATGCGGACCCAGCCTCTCCAAGTAAGGTCGCTGGGTAAGAATTGGTCGACTAGTTCTTCAAACTATGACGAATGATAAGGAATCATACAGAATACTGAGAGATGCTTACACTCCAAGTCTGGTTGCGGAACTCTAGCGTATGAGTACGGATTCGTGCATCGCGGCACTCGAAAGATTCTGCCTTCATTATGCTCAGCAAGAGTTCGATGCTGGATTAAGGGTTGAGAGGGTTACGCCGGATCGAATTAAACCCCTGTGTCGCTTACCTCGAGATTTTCACCAAAATGAATGTCTTCTGGGAAGAACGGGTTTTCATTTCAACGGCATCATCTTTCTCGGGCGGTTCTTCTCGATTAGCCCTCCCAATACTCCTGGAATCCTCGTTGATATTTAGGTCCGGTGTCCCTACTCGAGGAAAAGATGTTTCAACTGGGGTCTTCGTGGATTCAGCGGCTGCGCTCCGTAAGTCGGTGAATGATCGAGATGGGCCCAGTTTTCTCAGACTTGGCACTAGCCTGTTAGAATCCAATGATCTACGTGGTTTTTGCAATAGAGTGGACTCCAGGGAAGGTGCCGAGGGAGGCTGTTCTGAAGGATGATGTAGTTCAGGTAGGTCGGTATCCCCGCAATTTCTCCCGCGCCGGGCGGGCCAGACATATTCCATGATGCGCTGACCAAGTCGCGCATCGAGCTGTAGACGGATTGGATGGAAGTCGAGTTGGAACTTCTCATAAATCGTGATCCCGCCAACAGGCGCAAGCACACTCCAATTGGAATCGAGGAAGAGATCTCTCTGACCATACAATAAGTGCCATTCAAAATGTTCGGGGCAGTAAATACCTTGTAAAGTGGGTGGTTAGAAGGTTCCTCGTATTTTGAGACAATTTCTGTCCAAACCGCATTTGGGGACCCATCGAAAGCCTGAAGGTCGCCAACTGTCAAGCGGTTGGTCGTGGAACTATCCTGTTTGCTTAACCACGAAAAATCTATATCGCGCAAAGCAAGTTTCGCGAGCAGCTCCCGATTATCGTCCAGCATCATCCAAGAGATTTCCGATGAGGAGGCTCGTAGAAGAAGAGCAGATTTATGGTCTGAATGACCATCAGTCCTGCTCTGAGCCAACCGGATCGCGTCAAAGATCAGGTTAAGCTCTTCTACTAACAGGAAGATGTGAGCTTTGAGTTTGAGAATTTGTAACTTTGCCCGAGGACGATTATCCTGCATTTGGCGACTAACGTCGTCATGCGTCTCGAGCATACTTCTGAGCCGACTTTGAAGATTGGAGACGACACTGGCGGCAGATCCTAAGTCTGTGAAGTCGTAGGCAAAGAGCAGCGTTTCCAGCTTTTCCAGGCGTGCTTTATGCGCGACATCTGAAAACAGAACCAGACGCGTGATGATGTTGGAAATGAATTGGAAATGCCGGTCGTTCGCTGATACCGTGAAGCGAGGAATGTGAACTTTCACCAAGTCCTGTTTTCCGGGGAGTCAAAAATATGTACTAGAAGTGCAGCGAGTACTCAACAGTGTCATTTTGTAAATGTGCTTGCCTCCCTCGGTGTGTCTGCTCCAACTTTGCATGTGGGGCGGAAGCAACATTGTTCCGAAGTCTGAGTCGATTGAACCGGTCATATAGACAGTTAGCGTTGGTTTGAGGAACGATGCGGTCGAAAGAATCGCTCTCGCAACGGTAATCGAGTAGCACTTCCAGAGGAACCGAGCCGCTGCCATGTATATCGGGATTGACTGGGCAGAAGGTCTGAAGACCGTCTAACGATGTGTAATTCCTTTCAGGGATTAAGGGTTAGTCAAAGGTTCATCGAGCAAGATGCGTCGTACCTGTGCATGATAGGACCGCTAATGGGATCTTCCAAATTAGATGCATCCATTATCTTGAACACTTGCAATTTTGCTTGTACAGCGGCGAGGATCACGACCGATTCCGTGTCAACGTTAAGCGACGGATCAGTGCTACGCAAAATGATCTGGGGCTTCAGCAGCAGGCAGAAATGTCTCTTCCGAAGAACAACGCCATCATCCCATCCTTCTAAAGGTTTGACATCAGCTGGGTCAGAGACAACGGCCGTTTGGATGTCCAGTGATGTGGTGCCTCGTCCACCAGTCAACATTCTGCGCAGGGCGGAGGCGGCCGCTTGAGCAGCACCGGTCGAAGCCTTGGATTTCTCGGGGTGATCGTCCGCCTGAAACAGCACGGCTTCGGCTTGGTCTCGGATAAATTTGACGGCGCTGTTGATGATGGTCAGCAGAAAGAATATACAATTACAATTGCGTACCGAGTTGCCATGTGGTACTCATACCCACGGCGAGCTTTTGAACAATTATAGTACCGCATCAAGACCTGTTGAAGGGTTAGGATCTCATTTGGGTGAACGAGGGGGGAAAAACTTACATCGCGGACAGCATCGCACATAAAAAGGTTTGGAGCATGCACTTGATAGACATTCTCAAAATCGGCCCACTCGCCAGCGGAGACCATTTCGGCTGGTATATAATAACTGTCAACATTACTCTTGCGCGCGCCCTCTGGGCATTGGTCTACCACTTTTAGATGATTGGCGTAGTCCTGGAGAAGCTTGACCATTTTATGCAGTGGATATTGTCTCTACAAAACGTGAATCAATACACACCCCGTTCTTTCCATTGTTAAAGCGCACCTGGACAAGTCGGGGTGATTTCGCCCCTGCGGCTTCATGTTGCAGTGCTTCAATCCGCTGTTCTGCCAGGGAAATTTCAACGTGTGGTACAGCTAGAGTAATAAAAGAGAAGGAAAATTAGAGCCAAGTTAATGTTGAAAGATGAACCCATACAAGGTTCACTCCCAAGCAAGCATGTATGAGTATCCTCATCACCGAATTTACTATTTTCTACCTGAATCTCGGTGACGTGGGAGTTCTTTTTAAGATACGTCAACTTGGGGCAGGAAAGTACAGAGAGTAGTTGGATTTCTGGAAGACTGTGTGCAGGAGACCAATCTGTTTCGATCCAATCATCGCTATTAAGCCACGATGGAGGAATTTCTGAGTTTGAAGAAGTCTGGTCCTTTTTGCTGTCGTGAGAGCTGCCGAGTAGAGGCTCTGATTGTTTGAGAGGCTCTGAGAAAACAGCCAACATAGCACGAAGGTCCACGTTTTTGAGAACGACTTCAGCGGCGTAGAATGGTCTATGTCGGACAACCTGGATGCTGTCGGGGACTTTACCCGGCGCAATTGTTTCCTGTTCCCTTTGATGCATATCGGCTTGGAAGTGACTGACCTTCGCCTTCAAGCCTACGATGGTTGTGGTCCCGTCCTCCCATGACTCTCTGCTGTCGTCGACGTATACATGGGTTATAAACAACTCTGGTACTGAGATGCGGTACTTGAGTGTTGCCACGTGGCGTGCAAACTTTGGCGACAGTGTCCTTCGAGGCCAAAGTGAACCCTGCCTGATCGGTAAGGACAGCCCATTGTCGAACAGTCCCCACCATGACCAGAAACTGGCGAACGTCTTCGGGGTGAGGTGGAAACTACTGGGCTGGGGATCAGTGTCGGTTGGCCCTTGACGAAGACCTGAAGTAATTGATATTGACAGGTGTATGAAGTTCGACCGGAAACCGCGATAAGAGTCATGATCAACCTGTGTTCATTAGACCTGTGGGTAAACATTACAAAAAGAAGCTTACTTGAGACTCTGAGGAGTCCACTTTCACAAGCTGTACAGTGTAGTGTGGCCGGAAATGGAAAAATCGACAGTCACGATCAAAGGGGGAGCCTGTGCATCTGTTACATTCCTGTCCATTGCAGGTGCGCTCAAACATAGCTCCTACGCCAAAGCGAACGCCAGAGCATAGATTGGCGCATAACTTGACCCAATCACTCCGTGCAATAGTATGCCCCCATCTGTGAAAGCCCCCGAAGCCAGTCACAGCTTCAAACCTAGCGAAGGTGAAATTCCTATCAGGTATATCACGGTACCAACGCACTTGGGTATAATGATAGACATGGAATCGCTGGTAACTTGCACGAGCTCTCGATCCTTGTTCCGCGAGCCAATGTTGATCTGAGGCTCACCCTGCCAACAGAGGGCAAAACCTGCACCCTCATTGTCCAAGATATACGGATCACGATCGCCTAATGAGGTGTAAACACTTGCAAGTTATTTGACTGTCCCTTACCTTTGATGTACAGACGGACCTCTCCTTTGAACGAAATCTCAATTGTCCAATGGAAAATCAACCTCAGCTAGCGAACTTGTAAGTCAAGTCGCCATGTGACAAGGGTTATTCCTACCTTGTCCCAGAAGCCTACATGTAGAGATGGGTCCCGAGCTTCAGGAGTCAGGCTATCGAGAACCCTAACGACATCTTGAATCGCCGGACTGTAGCTAACACCCCAAGCAAACGCGGTTGTTTGATCCGTCAAAATTGATACGAGCGGCTGAGCATATGTTTTCACTGGCATGAGGGTCTTTGGGACGCGCACTACGAGAGGATGACCAATAGCGAAGCCATCTTCCATACCAACGACAGGGCAAGGGATCCAATCAACTGACTGAGAAGGACCCATTTCCTCAGCAATGACGAGATTAGAGTTAAAGACAAGTGAGGGAGATCCACCATCATTAGATCTAGGAGGAATAAAGAGGAGAGGTAAGGGATAGTCACGGAGCGTGACTTGAACGGCCATAAGTGAGATATCGAGATGCATGGGGATAAGCAAGGAGTGGCATGTATCGTGGGGAAGCCCGCTCCCTTGTTCGTACAGAAAGGAAGCCAAGCGTTCAGGGGGGAAGGTGGGAGGTTGAAGGTGTAAATGAAGCCCGGATAAAATAATACGAAGCAATGGAGGAATACGTAGGGTTTTGGAAGGCTTGACGAGATCTGGGGCTTTCGTGGGCCGTTTTAGTGGTGCTGCACCATGGAGTTCGCGATAAACTAATTCCTCCTGAGCCGTCCGTTCTTGAATGTGCTGACGAAGCCTTGTTATCCAATCGAGACTGTGTGCGAGATTCAAACGTTGACGAGCATCTCTGATGGAGACTGAATGTTCCCCGCCAAACTGATAGTCTGTGTTCACGACTGGCGTATCCGCTGTCCTTGGATTACTGGAGACGACCGCCGTCGCCTTTGCGTCGAAGGCCTCTTCCCGGTGAAGCCTGGCTCTTGCAGCGGCGAGGCCAACCCTGAAATTAAACCCCAACTGGCTCTCGAACGGATCATCTGCAGCCTCGAGGCAGAACATTCGACAATTGAAGGTGAAATCGGGCACGAGCCTTGCGGACTCCGGCTCCGGAGCGGGGACAGGAGCAAGTTTGGCGTCTTGGACTACGCGAACCAAATGTTTGATTGCCTTCATGGTGACCACCGCAGCAAGCTGAAGTTCTGCGAAAACGTAGCCAGAAGGTATGCGGATACGTAAGCTGTCGCTGTCCACCAAAATCGGGCCTTTCAAAGATGGGGAAATGGACAAGGTACATCTGTGCAAACGACCAAATTCCTCCCAAGTTTTTTCGGCTATTGATCCTTCGGCGACTGGACGTCGTTGATTGACCGGGACCCATACGAACAATGAATTAACAGAACAACGAGTGTCTTGAGGGTTGAGCGTCACATTAAGATAGTTGACTCGTGCAACTGCAGTTTCGTCCATGAATCGCAAACGCACTCGGATGGCTTTGACTGTGCCGTGGACATTCAGTACCGAGTGCGTGGGATCTAGTGAAGGTTCTGAGACCTTCGTAGACGTTGCACATTCTTGGAGGGTTTGGATGGTGCGTAGTGCGAGTAGAGTCGAGTATACTAGACCAAGTTCGAAGTGCATCAACGCGTCGTCCACACTGAATGTCACACCACATGCAGCTCCTGCGGAATTCATGAGGGTTTCTACAGTAAACTCGATATCCGCGTAGACGCCTTTGATTGAGAGGAGTCGCTTGGTGTGCAGGAGGGGGGCATCTCTCTCAGCAATGTGTGGGTCATCCATTGAGAATTGGTCTGCGGCCGCAGCACGCAGTGTCGTATTCCAAAGGGTGAATTTTCCGACGTTCACATTTGTCCCAGATGTCTCAGATTCAGAGACCCTTTTGAGGAGGGAGACATCACCGAGTTTATCAACGGGTAGAGACAAATTTTCCCGGTTTTGAGTGTCCTGTTGAGATAATGGAAGGGCGTGCCTTTGCTCCGCGTTGATAGAGCAATACTGTAATGAAAAACCAGTGCCAAATGCGACCCCGCGTGTGATGTCCTTGTCTGCGTCGGGATTTATGTCAGAGCCTGTAACGAACAACACGAATCGTGCAATAGATAACGAGAGAGCACAACCCAAAGGTGGTGGTGATGAAAATCTGGGGCATCTTGTCTTTGAGGTAGGCCAGCGAGCTGAAATAAATGATAGCAGCACACTCAAAACTCTGAGTCTTTCGGGGTGCCATAATTCCACCAGCCCGGCCTCACTGCAACAGTGAAGATCAACGAATAGCGTGCGAGTGTTCAATGTGGTGCACACAGATTGCTCGTCATCATAAGCCTCTCCAATCCCCGTCAGCTTTCCATTAACCTCCACAACCTCCATAGAAAACAGGGTTTCACAACTCGTGCATTCTGAGCCCCACCTGGACATGCGTCGAGTAGCTGCATTTGAAGAATGTGTGCGTAGTCGCAAGAAGAGTGGATACAAAAAGAAGGTGAAGGGGCACGTCAAGCGAAGCGGCAGATTTCCGTCAAGCGAGAGTTGTTGAGCTGACGTTGCTCCTATATGGAAATCGGAGGAGGAACTAAAGACTATTCCTTCGGTTTCCAACTCTATGGAACATGTGTTCTCGATCCCGGGAATATCGGCACATATAATGTGTGCGGACATGGGTCCTATTCTTGCATTCACAGAAACGCGGGGAACTGGCGAGATGACATTTGGCAACAGCGGTTCCGGCCCCCTCTGGCGTATATTCCTGAGAGACCTGAGCTCCAAGATTAGATTAAGCAGCATGTCATGCCGGTCCGCGAATGAGAGCGAAGAAACCTGAAACTCGAGGAACACGGACGGCAAACTGGCATCGAAAAAAGGAGAAGGATCGACAGAAAATGTTGTTCCCCAATCTGATAGCGTGATGTGGACCGAGGTAGAATCGACGGATAGAATAGGAGGACTGGATCGTCCTATTCCAATCCATCTGTACAACGACACACTCTGAATATCTAGGCGAAACAAAAACGCTCGTGATGTGATTGACGATTCCTTTCCTAGCCAAGTGCTGTGGGCAGAGTTCACTTTTGCATTGCTGGGTTCGCAAGACCAAGCCATCGCCTTGACAACAACATTGAACTTCTGGCGACCAATTTTCTGCGACACGGTTAATGATCCTAAATCAAGGCGAGCAGCCGCGATTAATTCAAGAAGCTATAGGATTCGTCACTTAGCACACATGTTGAGATGAGCTTTGCACTACATACTTTGGAACTCTGCTTCTTCCGCCTGGCCATGGCTTGAACACGAGCGTCCGAAGCTGCGGGTGACTGGGGTGTGTCAAAACATTACCAATGTGATCCACACACGTACTCACTACACTGAAAGGAGTCTTCAACCATGGAGAGGTAGCCGTACCATGAGAGTCGGAAGAGGGAACGGAAACCTTGAAGTGTGATAACCAGCGCTGAAGATTGTCTGGATCCAAATAGACGGCTGCAACCTTGACTTGATTTTGAACGCTGCATGGCTCGATGCTACCCTCCCTCGGACTAAAGCGGGCCGAACCACGAACGACAAATGACTCCGGCAAACGCAGTATCGTCCCGCTTTCAGACACGCCTGAAACCGCAGGTTAGTACCACTTGAAAGAGTCGATCTGCTCGACATACCCAGCTGCACCAGACCATCTGGTGGGATGAAACCATGTACCTGTCCCACCACTAGATCGTATGAAATGGAACCGGTCATTCGTCCTAACGTGTCGTTCCAAGTACGGGTCCAAGCGCGTCGGAAACCATTGGAAAGACGCGACTTCCAGGCACCCATTGCAAGGGCTCTTGCACTCAATGCATAGCTATATGAAGGAACATCGACCTTGATTGGCTGAATCTGAGGACTTTGAGTAAAGGAGACATGGCCTTTGAATGCAATGTCTTGCACAATAAGCTGGATCTGAGGAGAACCAACGTAGGAGACAACAGCGTGGTCAATATCTACTTGAATGGTCTCCATAAGCCGTGGGATGAAACGAATGACTTGTTGGAGCGTTGCATTTACGATGAGGCGAATGACAGGCCGAACCACGGGATCGAATACGTTATGCAGTCTTGACAAGACGGACCACAAGTAAAGTGCCAGAGGCGAGGGAGAAAAGCCTGCGAGTGTGAGCCCACGCCTGTGAGTAGTGCGCGGCGGGGGTTGGCGTGGAGCCGGGGGAGGTTCTATGTCCAGTTTGAAGCCTTCGATACTGAAGGAGAGTCTTCTGGGCCCGTCGTCAGTGGAGGAACGGTAGGAATATACAAAACGATCGATCTGCCAGGTGCAGGTGCCTTTGCGAAAGTATAGACCGCGAATGGAACGCAGGCTGACGCTCCGAACGCGAATATGGCTAGAGAAGCGCATGAGAACGTAGGGTGCGAGATAGACACGAGCACCATATGAGAAGAAAAGGACACCAAGAGGCCAGCAGGCAAGCAAGATCCAGGAGGAGGTGCTGGTCGGCCATTGGAACAACAACACGGAGCCAAGGGCGAGACTGGCGAGGAGAAGGCACGAGCGGGACGACATGTTGGCTATATTTAAGACCAGCTGGCAGGAGTGATGAAACCCTCGCATAACACGTGATCACAATAAAGACGAGAAAGTGCAACGTGTTTTACAGGCCATATCTTTCCCGTACTGTAATGTCGCAGTCTCAAAACACCATCTGATGAGGATACTGCCCCTTCGTGAGACCAAAACTGGCCTTCAAGTACTTAGCCAGGTTCTCCTGCTTTTGAACAGCCGCAATGACAGCCTTGTCAACCCCCTTCTGGTCGGCCGACTTGGCTGCCGGGAAAGGCTCTTTTGGTTTGGGCTTGCCCTCCTCGAAAAATTCTGCCTCTGCAGAAGATACACCCTTCACGATCGCTTTGGCAAAGTATGCGTCGTTGATCTTAGAGTCGACCTACCACAGCGACCGGATCAGCGCGTCAATACGTGTGCTGAGTAACAAATTTGCAAGACGCACCTCGAAGCCGTCCAATTCAACCTTCGTAGACGTAGCGATGACATATGCTTGGTTCACCCTCCGTAGGGGGACACCATTGATCTTGTAAGGACCCGTCACCAACAGCAACCCACTCTCCAGCTGCTTCAGGAACACTACTCTCTTCCCCCTGTAGCGGCCAGCAAGCACGATGAGGATACTTCCTGGAACGATGGACGAGCGAAGCTTGGTAGGTTTGGGAGATTTACGGCTTTTCTTTGGTTGACGAACGTCTTCAGCGGGGTAGTAGCGAGGCGCCTTTGACGTGGGCACGAGACGTGTACTGCCATTCTTCTCGCCGCCGACCTGAACCTCCTTGGTTGCAGGAGCTTCCGGGCCAGACGCTTTGATGCCCTTCAAGCTACGGCGAGCGGCGGCCTGGGGGCGCCGAGCGGAGATGCCGGGTGCGATTTGCTTGCGGGCCATCTGAAG
Source organism: Tylopilus vinaceipallidus (assembly GCA_038089215.1). NCBI lineage: Eukaryota > Fungi > Basidiomycota > Agaricomycetes > Boletales > Boletaceae > Tylopilus > Tylopilus vinaceipallidus. The sequence goes on from JBBPKK010000017.1 coordinate 49,850, forward strand.
GCGCGGGTGTCAGTAGGAGGGAAACGTCGTGACATCCAAAGAGCCAACGAGACATCCAACGTAAGTGATTCTTCCACCAACTTGACCGTGGCCCACGAGCATGTCCACCTGAATCTGTCTCACTGGCTGGAACAAAATCGCACTCACTGGTCGTTAGTCTTGAGGATTTTGTTGTCGAGAACGACGATCGCCACAGCGAGGGGATGCACCAACACACGGCATGTCGGAGTTTTATTCGTGAGAATATGTTTCCCAATATACAAACCCTGACATCCAGCAGTAAGTTGTCACTTGGCTGGTGTGCTGGCACCAGGATACCATCTCTGCGATACCCGTTCTTTATCATGTCCCTAGACGCAACTATGGAAGGTAAATAGCCTGTTTTTCCTTTCGTACATCTTTCTTACTCAAGTCACTGAAAGATCCCCGCTTGGTCATCTGGTTTGACATTGACAATACATTGTATTCTGCTAGTACCAAGATATCACATGCGATGGGAGAGCGGATCCATGGTAGATACGTCCACTACAGATATGAACTGCTGGACCTATCTTTTGTAGCATACTTTGTGTCTCTGGGTCTCGAAGAAGATGAAGCCTCGGAATTGCATCACAAGTACTACAAGCAATACGGGCTAGCTCTGCGTGGCCTCACGCGGCACCACGATATAGGTGATTGCGTTATATATTCAACGGAGCTTGACTTGTGATGATGAATTACTCCCACTTAGACCCACTTGATTTCGATCGGAAATGTGATGGTACACTTCCTCTGGAAGAATATATTCAGCCGAACCCCAAGTTAAGGAAACTATTCGAAGATCTGGATAGGGCAAAGGTACGCGTTTGGGCGCTGACGAACGCATACAAAAATGTATGGACACCCAGTCAGATGTTTGAAATTGAGATGTGTCCTGACAGACATACCTACCAGCATGCGAATCGAGTGCTAAAGATTTTGAATATCCAAGATCAAGTAGAACGGGTCGTCTATTGCGATTACGAACAACCCCACTTTACCTGCAAGCCAGAACCAGATTTTTTTCAGAACGTCAGGATTTACGCCAAGTGGTACCCCTTTGCCTTGAAACTTACCGTCACTATTTTGATAGGCAATGAGAATTGCTAACATTTCTGATCCCTCGAAATGCTTATTCGTAGATGACAACAAGGCGAATGTGACTGCTGCTAAAAGGTTGGGTTGGGGTCGTTGCGCACACTTTTATGAAACAGGATTGGATGTTGTGGAAGGCGGGAGGGAAATGACCTTGGGTACCAATGGTGACCTGGCTGCCAATCTGGAAGGGATCGCAGTGATAAATGACCTAGAAGAGCTTAGAGTGGTATGGTCTGACATTTTTTCTGGCTGATAGTACATGCATGCGAAATTGTAAATACCTGATTGTCAGTATGTACAAGAAGACGTATAAAACAGCTGAGGATCAAAATAACGTAACGCCCACAACCTGAGATGCCTCGTTCACTTCCAGTATCACCCCAGGGTAGCCATACAATCCTACGCAGGTATGTGAACGAACGCATGCTGATAATGAGCAGTGATCTTACTTGAAGTTGCACTTGGCAACGTTATATTATCCTCATACTCGGTACGATCATGCACCATCGATGGTGGGGGGTCCCTCGGGCTGAGGAAATGACTGATAGCTTCAAACTGAAAAATACTGAGATACGAGAGGACGGAGGGAGATCAGATGGTTCACCTTGTCCGTAAAGCGCATCCTTGGGGGTGAATCTATGCCAACTGAGTTACATTCCAAGCAGGCGTGATATTCACTGACCATCTTCATCATCCTCCGGCTTTCCTTCCAACTCCCAAGGGCAGCGTTTGTATTGTTGGAATAACGGGGATCCCGGCTTAGGGCAGCTTACTAAACCTAGGCTTGTCAACATTGAAGCTCGATGCTTACCACGTTGGAGTGTAGTATAATCTTGCGAACTAAGTGTGCTTGACCGGAAATTAAGAAGTCGATTCCATGGCTGAAATAATTATAAAAGTCTAATGACCATCACGAGAGACCGTCCACCGAGAACAAACGGCTCACAATCTGTGCACTGACTCTCGTCGTCTAGTTGTGGGTTAGGTGAATGAATTGCCATTCTCTCGTCCTCCTTGTAATATATTCTAGACGGGGACCCCAGGTCGATATTAAGGTCCTGAGCTGTTGTTTCGCCCAAGCGGATGTGAAGAGACGAGGTGGAGGGACCCGACGGGCCGTAGAGGTGAAGAAGAACGCCATTGTTGACCTGTAAACAAAATATGGAAAAGACACGACATCGGAATAAATTCGCTCATACCTTGACGACAGCTCGTGAAATGTCCCCATACATTACCGGACAAAGAGTGACCTCGTCAAGAGGATCACGCTCGCCGCTCAATGCGTCCTTCTGCGTGACAATGATGCGCTTGACCTCCTTCGATCTGTTATCCGAAGCTGTATGCGGGGAGCTGCCTTTGAGGCCTTCGCTAATGGTGTCATCGTCAAAACTGAACCAGACACCTGGATACCTAAGTTCGTCTCCTGGATACGTTGGGCCAAAAGTTCGGCTGATATGAATCTTGACCAATGGTTCCTCTCCGGAACATATAACTGAATCTTTATACCGCAGCACTAATGGGGGATGGGGATCTCTTGGTTTTCTCAGGGATATGGTGTGCAGCCGCTGATGATAAGCGGAGAAGAGGAGATCAAAGTACGGACGCAGATGGAGTATTATTGGGGTGGTTGAAGCGTTCTCTGGGTCGAATTTGACCTCCACTTGAGGGTAGAGATGCTGGAGCGATCGCAGGGAGGAGATGACCGACCAGAGGGATGAGCCTAGGAGTGGGCTGTCGTGAGGGTGGAACTGTAGACAGGACACGAGCACGGACCGAGCTCGAACATCCCTATGCCTGAACCTGGTCGTATGTCGAGATCGAGAGTAGGGAGCATGGTCAACGTCGTCACCAGCCGTTGCATGGCCAGACTCGACTTAATCCAGTCAGGTGATCGGCGGCGCTTCTCACTCTCTCCCATGATGGCCGACGCGCGCCAGCGGATCATAATCCAGGTTCGAGGCGCCCTCGTACGCCCCGAACGCCCTGCTCAGCCTTTCCAGGTCTTTCGCAAGTACAGTCATTCGCTTGGGCCCGAAGCCTTACAGTTTCTGGAGGAAATCCTCGATCGTCACGCAATCGCGGACGGAGAAACCGAGTTCTCTGTCGAGACAATTGCCAGAGAGTATAATAAACAGGATGGTTAGAGGCCCCACTTCACTTTCGGCCGCGTCGCCGAGTCTCCTGTATAGACGCATCCATGAAGGTATCGCTTCCTGTCCTCCAAAGGGTATACGAAGCGCTGCAGGATCAAGAATCCGGTGATCATGCCGAAACAGAGCTCCTTGACCCCGAAAGTCACCTATTTGTGATCGACTCCTTTGAAATGCCAGCTTGGGATTGGTCACACGAACGGGGGACTTTCGAAAGGTATACCTCTCCCGCGGCGTCTTTTCTTCCGTCGTAACACCCGAAGGTCCTCGGTAGCACCAACTATATCCGGCACAGCAGAGACTCGTATTACTTCCGCGCGCAATAGGCTTTACATCATCAAGCAGAGCATACTCCGCAACGAACACTTTTCACCTTCCACACTACCTTCTCGCGATCGGGAACATCTCGTGACGGTACGATCAAAGAAATATCAGGCGAGACATATTCCCATGAATCTTGAGACAGTTAAAGTCGACAAAACAACTTCTAGGCAGAGCCGGCGAGAGATTCCTGCTGCTTGGCCTGCTCGCCCATAACATGGAGGGGAAGCTGATTCTCGAAGATGCTGATGGGAGCGTCGCCCTGGATGTATCCAAGTTGGTAGGGTTATCATGTTATTGCGGTGCCTGGGGCGTTTATTTTGACCAAGGACGATCCCGGTGAGGGGTTATATACCGAAGGCGGTATTGCTCTCGTGGAAGGCGAGTATACCCAAGAAGGCGTCTTGGAAGTAATAGCTATGGGTCAACCGCCCTGCGAGGATCGTCAGACTGCTCGGTAAATTATTTTTCCGATAGGACGCAGGTGAGATGCTGACTTCTGTAGCTCAATATACGGTCACATAGACTTTCTTGGGAAGGGTTCGACCACCCTGCTGGAAGACGTAGGTGGGATACCATCATTGTAGTTTGTGTCTGATCTGCACCCAGTCAAACTATGCCCGCCGAGTTCGAGAGGAACTCTCGGATGTCTACTTCTTTTTCTTGTCCGATGTCTGGCTGGACAATCCCAAAACCTTTATCGGCCTTCAAAAAATGTTCGACAACTGTATTGAAAACAATTTTATACCCAAAGTCATCGTCATGTGTGGGAACTTCACCAGCCGATCAATTATCCAAGGGAGTGGGCAAGATATTCAACGATACCAGGGTATGTTGGAATAACTTTTTAAAGTGTACCATGAATTGAAAACCATTGCGCAGAAAATTTTGATTTTCTTGCTCAGCTCATTGCCTCATACCCTCAGATCACTCGTACAACTCACTTTGTTTTTGTTCCTGGTCCACTTGATCTGACGAGCAACGTGACCCTGCCACGAAGACCTATACTTTCGTCTTTCATGTCCCAGCTTAAGGCGAAGGTCCCGAAGGCACACTTTGCGAGTAATCCTTGTCGCTTGAAATTTTTTGCTCAGGAAATTGTGATTTTTCGCGAAGACACAATGGCGAGGATGCTACGAAACACAGTGGAAGTCAAGCCGAACGTCGTTGGAGAAGATCTGAGAAGATATGTATGTTGCATTATTTCCCCTTCCCCGGGTGCGTGCTGAACACTTACTTTGTAGCTTGTGCAAACAATCTTGGACCAAAGTCATCTGTCACCACTGACGTCTCAAACGCAACCAACGTTGTGTGATTATGATCACGCCTTGCGCTTGTACCCATTGCCGACAACTGTGAGATACTGTGTCGCTGTTCTGGTTGCTTGGCATTGAATGGCATCCTTTGAAAGGTCATCCTCGCCGACAGCTACGAAAAGTATAAGCTGACATATTGTGGATGTCATGTGTTCAATCCTGGGAGCTTCCTTTCGAAGTCATTTTCATTTTCAACGTATTGTCCAGCGGAGACTAGCTCTGAAGAAGGTATCATTGACATGAATGTGGAAGACTGATATCAGTACAAGTTGTATTGCTGTAGTAGTAACAAAAAAAGTTTGACGTGCTCGCTACGTCCACCTGAATTCGGTTGATGTTGGCACACTCTGCTGCTCGTCCCAGCCACGTCTGGCACAGTGCCTTTTACCGGCAATCCCGACTGGGTCGCTCTCAAAGTCAACGTCGAAGGACCTTTGTCAGTTTAGACGTTCTCAAGGATGGCTTCCTCGATCTTGCAACTGCTCTTCCAATTCCTCCCTCATGGCCGGCGTACTCCACAACGATCATTCTTTGCACTGTGCTCGCTCGGCTTGCCTTCACCGTTCCATTCTCAGTATGGGTGAATTCTCCTTCAATGCACTCCATCCAAACTTGCCACTGATGTCGCATAGTCCAAACGACGACAGTGGAGGGCCGAAGAAGAGGCTTTACCTCGTCTGCGGTCAGAGGGACCAATGATTGCGAAAAGGGTGCTCGAAGACATGCAGAGAGAAAAAATACGAGGTACAAAAGAGGAACTGCAATCGATCCACCAGACCAGAATGAAGGAAGCTGTAGGGCTTCACTGTTCCGCTTCTCCGACCCGAGCTGAATGCCTTCTGTCAGGTGAAAACCCGTCAGAAGGAACTGTTTGCGGAATACCATTGTAATCCGATAACGACAATGGCCATACCTCCCCTTACTCAGTTGCCTGTCTTTGTTGGGTGTTCTGTCGCACTTGCACACATTTCACAGCATCCCACGCCCCTCGACTCCGAGTCCTTCCTCACTCTCTCCACCCTCTTGCACCCTGATCCAACCGCGACATTACCTATTGCTCTTGGTTTCATTACATTGGCGAATGTGGAGAGTTCCAGGTGGTTCATGACCGACCAACAACGTGAACGCGAAGCCAATGTTCGAAAATGGAAAGAAGAGAGGATTGCAAAGGGTGAAAGGGTAATTGAACCGCAAAAGGTCATCAAGTCCGCCCTCAGGCTAGTGTCCATTGGGCGGATTCTCATTGCAACGATGGTTCCTGGGGTATGACTGTTTACTCCGTGCGCTTTGTTTCTTCGGTTCATCAGCTTTGTAGAGCATCGCCTTGTACTGGGTAACGTCGGCTGCATTCGGTCTCATGCAGACTTGGTTGTTCGACTACTGGGAATTACAAAGGAAGAGAAGGTTGGCGGCGCTAACTTTCTCTACCCCACCATCATCTTTGTCACCAGCCTCCTCGAATAAAGATGGTTCACAGCGCAAAAAGTAGGTTCCCCGGTGAGTATCGTTTCGTTTGGAGAACCAATGACGACAAAAAGTGGTCCGAGGGCACCCTGTATCTCTCTTGTCTGAGCAAGCGGTGCTCGGTGAACACGTCTTGATCTAATCTGATTTTATTGTCTCGCCCTAATTGTGATTCTGTGCTGATTCCTTGCTACAGTGAAGAAAACCATCACACTACTCACCTGTGCGACAATGCGCGGATGCCTATCGCGTTCAGAGAACGTATGTACGCACCTTAAACCAATAAATATATCCAACTGTGGTCATTATCGTTGATGATTGACCAACAAATATCACGCCAAATGCAGACTCTACCAGTCCATTCCTAGCCTCGTCCCATTCCAGCAAGCAAGTGGACCACCACTGTAACTTGCGAAATGATTGCGCCCGACATCATCGTTGAGAAACATGAGGACAAAAGATTAAGTGGCGACTAATCAACTCGAATATCAGCTAGTTGACAATAGAGTCGAAGCAGTCTCCGAGAAGCTCTCCCACGGAAGATTAGTATTCGAGTCTATTTGGCAACTAAAGAGTGGTGGGTGATCTGATACTCATAGCCTGATCCCAATTATCAATGAAGGGGGCGATAGCAATAGAAAGCAAGAGTCTTCGCACAATAGTAATGTATCCGCGCCGCCCGTGATGGTCAAGACTAAGACACGGACTTGAGGACCATATTTGATGAGCTTGGACCTCCTGTATACGTGATGGTCGAGCCCTTCTACAGGGACCTCCTTGCCCTCTGCCACACTGGCAACTACTGACCCCTCGGTTCGTATCTACGATATCAAGACTATGTATTCCGCCTTACAGCTGGCACTAACCCCTACTCGTCAGTCCTCACATTTTCGAGAGATGTATGTTTTCTCATTGAGCTCGAAGCTTTCCACACTGATAGCTTGTTTAGATGGAACGTATCTGGGTCAGCGTACATTCATATCCAGATAACATTTTTAACGAGACCATAGAGCAAACAGTAGACCAGCGCGTCGACACTGTTCATCAGTTACACCGGCCTTTGGAATCTTTTGTGAGTATGTGGTCGTGGCAAAACATACAGTGAATGCTGGTTTTACATGGTCTATCAGCGTTCCCTCCCCAATGCACTGAGCATTTGGAATGGTGTTGATCAAGGTGTGACCTTGCCCCAAGGAGCAAGTGCATTCGTTCCTGGCCTTGCAAAGGTGCTCACCTTGCCGCTGATGAATTGATGACGAACAACCATACTAAAGTATGTACCCATATACGTATATATTTCTCCCACGCTCACTGCTAGATTTCCCTAATCCAATTGACATCAATTACTGTAAACAGTTGTGAGCACATTTGATCGCAGCCTTCTCTGTTGTTCTATTTATACATTTCGCTAGGCAAAATGCTGGACATCATCATGCGCCAATGGACATTTCCTGTCTGGGTCGGTTCGGCCAATTATAAGCCATTGGACAGTGCATCCTCACAAAATGCGGATCATGGTGGATGGCCGTGGTGATGATGATCCTCCGCGTATGGGCAATGTAAGTGTTCAATCCTAATTCTCATCTTCCTCTTGTGTTTGAACCCCCTGGAGATTGTTTTTATGATCATCTCCGTCATCGAGTACAAATCGTGCCGACTGAACTAGTACATTGCACTGACTTGGACCTGCACAATGTTACTCCACTTGTTGATCATGTACACTTCGTTCTGCACAGCCTCTCTGGCTTTCTAATCACGGATAATGCAGTGTTATGCAAACGTTTCGAATGTACTGTGCAGTCAAGCAGTGGTAACCCAATCAGTACATCAAACCATTCGCCAGGCAAGGTATCATGTACTTTTCTTGTTGCGTGTGTCCCCGTTTCACTCTCAATGTCATCACAGTTTGCCAGAGGGGTCAATTTCGCATCAGAGCTGACGGCGATGACTTTTACTATGGTGTTACCCCGTCTAACTTCCTATTCACATTGTTCATTGTGGGGGTGATTCCATCGGAGGAATGGCGGATGATGCTGGGGAACTTCGGAACTTCGTCGTACAAGTGCTTTCTTACTCTCTCGTTCCCCGATTGATAGAGAGGCATCGACACTGGGTTCGGCTTGACGACGCTATTCGCGTGTGGTGCTGAAGGAACTACGGTCGTTTTAGCTGATGCCTCCGGAGAATACTGGAGGACGCTGAAGAGATAACAGCGGACCGTGGCCAGGATGAATCGACCGATTTGAATAAGCAATGGACGTAAATAAATACTCCTGGCGCAATGCGGCGAATGGGTGGGCATCAAGGATTGATCGATTGATCGGCCGAACAAATAACATAATAAGTACAATGACAATCGTCACGTTATTGATGCGACGGCGGGAACCACTCCCAGCAACTGGCAGTGCCAGTATATGAGTTTTTTTTTTTTTTCACTCCAATTACCCCGGAAGAGAAAGATAGTCAGAGGTCATACCAGATAGTAACATTTACTCATTCACATTCTGCAGGAATAATTACCCTCAATCTTGTCCGAGTGCGCAAAAATTGCCGAGTACACATGAGAAGCCAACGGGCCCAGGAGGCCAATCAATATATGACTTGCAGCACAACGACGGGGTGAATCAAGTTTACGTTCAAGATTCAATCTCATTGCTGACGAATTTCACTTTCTTCCTTATATACTACTAGCGGCCCTTCACGTTCTAGACATATTTCTTCCTGTCTGTTGCCACTTGGGTCAAATTTTGTTCATACCTAACCAGATCATGTCTGCCACCTTGCAGTCGGCAGTGTCCACCATCCAGCAGAATGATTATGTGACTAGTATGTTCATCGTTTTCGAAGGCCAACAACACAGGCTCATCATGTATCATGGCAGTGGCGCTCGTTACTGCGGTCGGGTATGATTACAGTAAGTAACTTATGGGGTCTAGTCAGAAGGTAACGCACTAAGTTCTGCGTCCGTAGTCCTCACATTCTCGAAAGAGGTATAATATCCCACTCTCGTCGAGAATTGTTTCATTACCAGTTATCTCTAGGTAGAACATATTTGGGTTAGTAAAGAACTTTTTAGTAAGGCAGCAAGTTCCTGACAAGATCTCAGAGTAAACCATGGACCAACGTATCAACTCTATTTATCCTTGTATGTATTGAACTTGCTAGTATGTTGTCGTGACCTGGAGCCAGTTGACTATCATGATAGGTTCGTTATGTGGGCCTCTGCAATTTCGTGTGAGTATGTTCTTTTTGTAGGGCCTGTCCCGAATACTAATTCGATGCAGTGTTTCCTCCATTCGTACGTCTAACGCTCGAAGTATAATAATCAAAGAGATGTATCCTTGTCACCAGCCGGAAGTAGCTTCCTACCTGGGCCTCCCGAGGTATTCCTACTTGATTACTGTGATACTGATACATTGGCATACTGAAGCTTGTATCTGTAGGCGTAGGTTATTTTTCCCTCCGTTTCATTGTGTGACTTGTTGACACAGCCAATATTTATGCGACAGTTGTAAGTGCATTTATGTATTACTATTTTGTCTACTTTATTCATACATGCATCCAAGGTGAAATAACAGACATCATCCGCCAATGGTCATTCCTTCTCTGGATCGGTTCGACAGATAGTGAGTGCATTGTAGGCTCGCGCTCGCAAAACGTGAATGACGAGGTGTCTGCAGTCGTCATGATCCTCCGCATATGGGCGGTGTATAATCGCTCGAGGATAATTCTTGGCATTCTCGTCGTATTTTTTTCCCTAGAGGTTGTTTTTGTTACCATCTCTGTTGCCGTAAATATGGATAAGGAGTCATTACTGGGTATGTACTGTTGAGTAGATGGGGGCATACTTCGCTAACGCCATATTCGTACAGCGGTCACCAGCCAAGTACTAAACTTTTCGTTTTGTGCAGGGGATTCCACAGGCGGTTTCTTCATCTGGGCGCAATTGTACACTGCCTTTGTAATCGCGAACAGCGCAGTAGTATGCTTGTTTGCGTTCGTCCAATTCGCGAGACATGCGCTTCAAATGTATCGTACCACAGGGCTGCGGCAGCTCAATCGATACGTGAGTTTATTTGCCAGAGAGGGTGTCATATATTTCCTATCGTACGTCCCTGTTTCATCCATCCTAGGCTTCGACGAGTAACTCTCCACCAGTGTCTTGTTGTTTAATCTCCTACTTGCCTTGTTTAGTGTGGGAATGATTCCCGGGGAGGGATGGCAGCTAATTGTGGCGAACATCGTCATATATGTGCCTCCTTACACTCTCATCCCCCGCTTTATAATAAGCGTGCGGGAGCTCCATGCGCGTAATGTTCAAGGAAGGCATGGAGCGATCGACACTGGGTTCGGCCTCTCGGCGCTAACCATTTCTCGCGGTACTGGGAGTGGAATAATGTTTGCGGACAATGAGGGGTTGGACGTTGTGGAAATAGAAATGGAGGCTGCTGCGACTGGACCGATCTAGGTGGACTACCGATACGTTGTACCGTACGGACATTGGCTTAGTTCACTGAGGCCCCAAATACGACGAAAAAATTTAGATGTGTTCAAATTTAAGTGTTCGTATGCACAGCCACCTCTATGCCTACTTTGCCATGATCAACTACATCCTGCTTGTATCACGCCAAGGCGCGTCCCATCTTTACATCAAGTAGCACCTCACACGGATGCCTCTCACCAGGAAAAGTCCGCCTCGCGAAATGGTTCACGACAATGCCCCCCAAAGCCAAAGTCAAGATTGTCAAGGACGTCACTCAGCTCGTCCTGGCGCGGCGCACGCGGATGTGCAATTTTTTAGAATACAAGGGTGAGTGGGCCGTTGTGCATTCACTCACACTGCGCGGTGTCGTCGGCGCGTTGGTGAGGCGACGTGGCGGACAAGGGCCTCACGTTTCGTTGTCGCAGACACCAAGGTCGTCTATCGGAGATACGCCTCGTTGTTCTTCGTCTGCGGGATCGGATCGGGCGATAATGAGCTCATCACACTGGAGATTATTCACCGATACGTGGAGGTCTTGGATAGATACTTTGGGAACGTGCGTCCTTCGTCTCCTGGGGGTAAAAGACCGACTGACATCTTCCAGGTGTGCGAGCTGGATCTGTAAGTCGGGACGTTAAAAACCGAGTCTGTGGAAATGTTTTGTGACGATTCCCCGCAGCATTTTCAACTTCCAAAAGGCCTATGCCGTAGGTGCTGGCTCACGCATGTCGCGCATGCAGCTCACACGGCCTGTAGATTTTGGACGAGCTGATCATAGCCGGGGAGATGCAAGAGTCTTCGAAGAAGTCTGTTCTACGCGTGGTTTGTTTGCACCATCAGCTGGCCATCTCTGTCACTTATAGCTCCGCAGGTCACACAATCAGACAGCGTGGAGGACCAGGAGAACAGTGAGGACATCATGGGACGTTTAACAGCACGCACCGGTTAGATGCCTTTCTTCTGCATCCTTCTGTATTTTATGAACATGTCCCGTCAAGGGCCCTTAATGCGTTGAGACCAATGTCTATTTTGCGAACAAATATCACAATAAATACCCGGCAAGCCTCTGCACACCAGACGGTAACAGCGGACGGGACCCAAGGGGAATGCCGTGAAGGGACAACCAAGAAGAAACAGTGCGAATATATATGGGTGCTAGTCTACAAGATGCGGGTTGATGGATGCAAACAATTGGTTACGAATCTGGCGTCGCTGTCTTGCTCTTTGCCTTATTTATAATATGCCATCGTACAAGATCGAGCGTTGCGATCGAGTCTTCCACTGAAGAATGGCCCGTGGAACCATCGCCGACCTGGATCGATACTCCCAGGTGCTCCTTGGCACTAATGTGCCATGGTCAGTGAATGCACAACATAAGAGCAGGACATCACACACAGATCCCTCAATGATCGCCGATACGGTGGCCCAGATCGATGAGGAAAAAGGATGGCGGTATCAACACACTGATGATGCACCATGCGCAACGTCTTCAGGTCGTTCTCCAGGGCGTGTCCGATAATGATTGTCTCGGAATTAATGAACGCGTCGAGCGATCGTCGAATCAAGGGGAGCGTCAACGATGCCTTTTGATGTTCTTCCTTTGTGATGCCTGAGAATCGGGTGTTGTAGTCTCTGGAAAAAGATGAGATCGGGACGGACGCGGAGAGCGAGATACTGACATGACCACAATGTCCTCATCCATGCGGACCAATTGGTCAAAGATCTCTGCCCCGGCGCCATCGACAACTGAAACACGGGCGACTCGCATGCCGCCGGTAGTGTAAATCATCTCGCAATCTAAGGCAACAACATCGAAAGCCGTGTCAACAGAATCGCGACTATCGCGAGATTTGGGTGGTCTTGTGAGCGAGAAAGGGTGACGGAGATGAAGAACCTTTGGATCAGACTCATAAAAGACGTGAGAACCTCTTGAACAACCGTCCTCGCTCGTGGTCTTTGAACAACAAGAGTATACGCGCAGCTTCTCACCTTGGCAAGGTCCAGATATGAAGGGCGACATGAATAGATAGGACATACCGTTGATCTTTTTGCTAAACGGTTTTCCCCAGTGATATATGCACTCGTCGTGGGCAGGAGTGGCGGTGACTTTGTAAGACTGACCGCAACGGTCGCATTTCATGATTTGATCGAGTGCGTGTGGCTGTGAACGCCCGTCTCCCTCGGGCATTTCAGTTATGTAGCCCCACTGGTTCAGGGTCTCTGTGGACACGAGGAGATGCGAAAGGACCGAACGGGTGAGATGAAGTGCGTCAAGTGCTTTGCGTGCGTCTGCGCGTGCTGCGATGTCCTCCTCGGTGCCAACGGAGGGATGAGAGGCGGATGTGGGGATGGGCCGCCTTTTTAGGGAAGCAATCGAATTTATGACTGCCTAGGAACAGAGATGAGGGGGGCAAGGAAGGGGACGAGGGATGCCTACATTGCGATAAGTGAGTTTTGTGGAGTTCTTGTACACTTGTTCTTCCTGGCGAAGGGCATGCTCGGCGGCGAGGGTCGGATTTGAAGGCAAGAGGTGTTCGTACAAGACGACAAAGTGGTCGTAGAGACTCTTGAGCAAGGCCTGTAGGGAAGGGTGAGGGTGGGATCGGACAGGGGAAGGGGCGGTCGCGGACCTGGCGGACAGGCAGGGGGACCTGTGACTGTGCGGGGGTGATGCGGAGGATGGGGGCGCCCGTCTGCGCTCGCGAGAGGGGGAGTGGCTTTGGGGCAGTGGCCGTCCTGGGCCGTTGTGGAGGGGGGCCCGGCGCGCGGGAGGCGGAGAGCTCGGGCGGCCGCTTTGCAGGGACGGTGCGCGGTGGGCTGTCTGGTGGGGCGGGGGCGGGGGCGGGAAGATCCGGGGTCGCGATGAGCTGGGGTGGCGTCGGCGGGTTCGGGGGGTGCGAAAACGGACAGCAGGTCGGGTCGCAGCCAGGGCGGGGACAGGCCAGCGCGCGGAAGAGACCCAGGGTGGTGAACATGGTCGACACCTGATCCGGATTGCGTCCGAATCCGGGTCCGTCTGCCCAAAACGGCAATCGCCTCTTTGTCTCGGCCACCGGCAGCGCGCACTGCAATATGCCCTCCGTTGCAAGGAACCCTGCACGCCGTGCACATCCCCGGGCGCTTCGCCGCATCGAGTATGTCCACCTTCACGCCGGCTCTGATCCGCCTCGCCTAATCAGGATGCTGCCATCAGGACCGACCGAACTCATCACCTCACCGGGCCATTCTTGTCTCAGACGTACTTTCTTCCACCCGTTCGCCAGCGCCTGTTTCATTCACCCGCTTTCCAGCCCCCTCGACACAAACTTCTCCCCCGTTGCGTCCCCCATGAGTCCTGCCTACCCCAAACAGGGCTTTTGGGCCGACCTCAGGTCCGCAAGATGGATCGTTAACCCTGGTACCTTCTCGTTCGCGTCCGCCCTCGCTCCATCTCATGTCCATCTAGCTTCATCCTTCAAATTGCTTCTCATACCTCTCGTTCTTTATATCAACTGGGAAGTTCTTGCCCCTTTCATCGCCCATGACCTCTCAAACCCGTTCAGACCCTTTCTCTTCATTTCTCACCCCATCCCCTCTTCCCTCAATTCTGAGGTTCGCTATCAAAAGGGCTATCTGGATCTCGTCTTCCTTGCGTACTACATTGTCTTCTTCTCCTTTGTCCGCCAGGTCATTACCATCCGTGTCTCCCATCCTATAGCCCGCTGCTTCGGCATAAAACGCCGTGCAAAACTTGACAGATTTGGTGAACAAGGATATGCCTTTGTCTATTTCTCAGTCATGGGCGCTTGGGGTTATGTGGGCTCTCGTCTCTTCTCCGCAGACGCCCTCATGACTCTCCTACCTAGCGTGTCATGTCTCAACTGCCAACTTACTGGTACCAGACGGAACACTTTTGGCGAGGTCACTCCTGTCCTCCTTCCCCGCATGTATTTTCTGACCCTGCCCCCTCCATAGGTTATCCGCATTGGGATATGACACCCAGCTTGAAGGCCTACTATCTCGTGCATTCTGCTTACTGGTGTCAGCAGCTCATCGTCCTCCTGCTCCGTCTCGAAAAGCCACGCAAGGATTACGGCGAGCTCGTTGCCCACCACCTTGTCACACTCTGGCTTATCGGGTACATCTCCCGACCATCGAAATCGGTCATCACTCATGCTATTCCACAGATGGAGCTATCTCATCAACTTGACACTTATCGGCAACGCAGTCTACATGAGCATGGATATTCCGGATGTCTTCCTTGCAGTGGGTATATTTCCGGTTCCTCGCTCCATTCCGTCTCACCACTCGCGATCAGTTCTCCAAGATTCTAAACTACTTGCAACTCACTCGTGCAAAACTAGTTGCCTTTTTGTTCTTTCTTTGCATGTGGACGTCAGTCATCCCTCTCCTCCGTTTGTACATAATTGTTACATCTTTCTTCCGGTAGGTACTTCCGTCACTATTTGAACATTGTCATCCTCTGGTCGGTGTGGTACGAATTCGACTTGATCCCGTGAGTGCTGCCAACTTGCTTGACTCCATCCCGCTCCTCACCCCCGATAGTGAGGCCAACCGAGTATGGGCCCCCAATACAGGAGCTTGGCTGGTATGGTGGATGAAGTATCACATCTTTGTACCCCTTTTCCTCCTCCAAGTCCTCAATCTGTTTTGGTACTACTTCATCTTGCGTATTGCTCTCAGGTCCGTCATGCCGTACTGTTATGCTGCATCCTCTAACACAGGCTTTGCAGATCATTGAAACCCGCTACGATGACGGACGACAGATCTGACGACGAGGATGACGGTGATGTCGATGGCGACGCCAAAGAAAAGGACAAGTGAACCCACGACCTCACTCGCGTTTTTCAAGATGAACGTCCGAGCACGAGTACAGTTTCTTCTTTCGTATACCATTTTCACATCGTACAATAGAGATGAAATCGAACATCTTGTAGCTCTGTTCGCTCACTCCTCGTCTTCCGCGTTGTCATCAGGAACCGGGGACTGAGCTTGGTCGATTATAGGACCAAATAGGCCTTCTTGATCCGAAACGTCTTCATCCTCTTCCCAAGTTTCAAAGTTGACCTTGACACCCACACCCGTCTGCGGTGCTACGGCACTGCTACTGCCTGTGCGATTTGGCCAGCGTTTCTCCCGCTGCATGTCAATGGGGTCCCCGGATGCCATGGATTGCAGAGCCAACATGGTGTACTGTCCGATGCACATCAGTGACATATTCCACCGTCGACATTCTACGTACGTGCGCATCGTTCCCCGCATTATGGAGATGCGTCGTGCCGATTTGCAGGTGTCTACAGACGCGCTCGAGTGATCTGCGGTTGCCACCCGCTTCGCCCTCGAGGGCAGCGAAGAGGTCCGAGGTATCGACGATGAAGATGCCCTCTTCCGGGAGAACCTCGGGCAGCATAAATGCCATGTTGGGCAGCTCGACGGCCACGTCCTTGGACTTGAGATACCTGTCGTTCGCGTCGGATGTACGGCGCCGGGTCAGATTCAAGGTGGCACACGCACTTGATGTCTTGGTTGTTGTCGTGGAAGATCAAAAAGAGCGGACCGGTCGATTGAAGCTCTGCGATGAGCGCCCGGATGCGTTCCTTGAACGTGGCCTTGTTGACCTCTTCGCTCGTGCCAAACGCGTAAAACTATCGCCCGAGTTCATGCGGGGACGTCCGAGCGGCAAACAGGAAGAACAGGCACGCACGTTGCGATGATTGGGGACGTATGTGTTGGCGTAGTACTTGTGTTCCTTGACGATGAGGTGGCCCCGCTCGTCGATCTGCTCGCTCTCCTCCCAGTAGACAGTGCTCCACCCGAATTCGGTGAGGAGGGTGTGGTCCCTGTCCCAGGCCTCGAAGTCGAGGGCACACCACACGCCGCGTTTCTGCGCCCAAAAAGCGCGCACGCGCTCAAAGATGTCGCGGCGTGCGCTGAGGGTCGGATCGACGCCCTTGAGCCGCTTGTTGTTCTTCTCGATTTGCTGCAGTGCGCATCAGCGGGGATCGGGGGCGAGCAAAGAGGGGTGGGCTCGCCTTGAGCGCCCCGCGGAGGTCCTCCCGGGTGCCAAAGTGGACGGGGGACACGTGGCGGAGGCTGGACTCGGTGAGGAGGCAGTCCGAATAGGGCAGTGGGATGGGGTGTTTGGTGAGGCGCATGGCGTGGAGCCAGTAGCGGATGTACTCGACCTGGGCGGAGGAGAAGAGGAGGCGGGTCTCAAAGTTCTGGAGGGTGCCCATGTAGAGCTCCACGCCCTCGACGCCGTCCTTGTGGAGGGGGTGGTCGGGGTGGATGAGCGCGTCCTGGGCGAGGACTGCCTTGAGGGGGCTGCGATCGAGGGGATCGGGGAGAGCCTGGTGCCTGGGGGGGAAGGGTGAGCGACGGGGACGGGTCTGGGCGGGGAGGAGAGCGCACCATTCGAAGAAGACGTCGGTGTAGCGGTAGTAGCCAGTGATCACGGGCGACACCATCGAGCGATTCGAATCTCCGACGCCGTCACTCAGCTTGGCCATGGCTCAGACCGTCCAAAAACGCAGGCGCGACGACGACCCCAACGACGACCCCGACTCCCGCCCAAGGCGTCCCAGGCCGTCCACCGCGCGCAAGACGACCGGCGGCGGCCCGCGCGACAAACGACCCCGTGAGCCGCCTCGCCACCACTACGCCCCGTTCACCAACCACCCCGCAGGCCAGTCCGACGCGGACGAGCAGCCCGCCCAGCGCAAGAAGCGGCGCTTCCGCCCCGGCACCCTCGCGCTGCGCGAGATCCGCAAGTACCAGCGCAGCACCGACCTCCTCCTCCGCAAGCTCCCCTTTTCACGCGTCGTCCGTCCGCTCCCCCTCTCCCCTCCCGCTCGCTAACGGCCACGGCCCGCACACAGGTGCGCGAGATCGCGCTGGACATGATGACGGACACCAACTACCAGATGGGCGAGACCGGCTTGCGGTGGCAGAGCTCCGCCATATTGGCCTTGCAAGAGGCGACCGAGGCCTTCCTCGTCCATCTCTTTGAAGACGCGTGCGTAGTCTTCCATTCCATTCCCCCTTTTCCTCAGGCCATTCGTCCCGCAGGAATCTGTGTGCCATACACGCCAAACGCGTCACCATCATGCAGCGTGACATACAGCTCGCCCGTAGAATCCGTGGACCATGGGGTGGTCTCGGTTGACCCGAACAATTTTGCACATGTTACCCTGCATTCTTGTCAGTCGCTACGATATCCACCCAGTCCACAGCACGGAAAGCTCCAGGTGCAGGATCACAAAAATGCATTATACATGTAATATAGATCTGAAAGGCAGGTATGTCGGCGAGCAAAGCGTAAAACCCAATTTAAAAGAAAACTGGAACACATGTAGCATGGGGGCCGGTCCAACAATGACGACAAAATTTAAGGATGTGTGGCGCTGCTGAAATCCGACGTCGTGTCCAAAATCGTCCAGACAGTGATGAAAAAGAAGAGAAGCCCTGCACTAACCGGAAAGAATTAAGGTAGGAAATATCCATAGCGTGTGCCAACGTGGTGTATGACGGACCTTGAAATGACTTGTATAAGGGTATCAAATGAGTGTGCCCGAGAAAGAATGAATCCACCGCATAGAGCGGAAATGCAACAGTATAATGAGGAACGAGAGCAGTCTTCTATGATGCAGCCATACGCCGACGCGCATGCGCAGATGGGTCCGAGGGATATAGACTGGACACTGGTCGTAATGACGATTTCTTTGTCGGGCTCGGTTCGGGCGGAAGCCAACTGGATCGTTGTGGGCTGCTCTGGGATGGAGTTGCCCGCATGGACACGGACGTCTTGCTACCCCGTAGATCGTTATAGCTTCCTGAGCGGGGATGACCTCCATGCGTCCTTGCCATTTGAGCTTCGTCACTGGATCGTCTCTGATGCGATCCAGAGGAATGGGGACTCGAATTACGACTACTAGAGTTGACGCCCTCAGAGCTGTAGTTCCTCGGAAGTGAACTCGAACTTTGTAGAGGGGAGTACTGCCCTGCTGACCCAGTGTATGACCGGGAACGAACACCGAACTGATTCATCATGAAGGGGGCGTTTGGAGGAAGTAAAGGCATATCCACCCCATACAGCGGCATGCCGTTGACCATCGGGATGACGGGCATTGGCGGAACAGGTGGGATTGGGGGCGCTGGCGGGACGTTCGTCCATGCATATGGGTTGAATGAAGCACGAGGATCGTATGGCGGATAGAGTGACATCGCTTTTGTGGGGTCTGAGACCACAGACATGCGTCTACTGACACGTTTACCATCCCGACCCCTAACGTCCTCTGACGACGCCGTATGAGCAGAGTACAGCGAGGGAGGTCTCGAGAAACTCTGCTGACTCCCAGGCGTGGCTGGTACAGAGCTGGAAGGGGAACCCTCGTGAGCTGAGACGGGCGAGAGAACGAGCCCGGGGGCATGCCTGTGTGACGCGCCAGGTCCCTGAGGCGAAGCAAGTACCGAGTCCCGTGATCCAGAGTAACCGCGGTCGGCAACCCGCGGAGTCAGTGATACTGAGTCAAGCGGGCGCCCCGCACGAGAGGCTTCACGTCGCGCTCGTGTTGCTTGAAGTTCCTCGGCATATGCTCGATCGCGTTCCTCTGCTTGCTTTCTTGCCAACTCTCTAGATCTTCGTAATTTTTCCATTTCAGTCTTTTCAGCTTCGTGACGAAGACGTTCCTCATCCCGAACGACTTTCGAAACAGTGGTCGGCGCTTGCTGCGGTTTTGGTGGCTCATGCAGGGAGATCAGAGGGTGTAGGGGAAGCTGTCGGGGAACGACCGCCCTCGGCACACGACCCTGCCGCGGGGCAGTTGCACCACGATCCACTACGGAAAGCTGTGCTGCTTGTTCCCGACGTTCCCGCTCTTCTCGAAGGAAACGGGCCTTCTGTTCCTTGTTCTTCCGGATACGAAGGACGTAGCCCAAGGGTATCTGATCGTCCTTGCCGTCATCATCTGCAAACCGGACCCCTCTTTTCGGAACAGGGGCGTCCGTGGCCGTAGATCCGGAAATCGTTGGGTTGCTAAGTTGTTGCGGGGGAGACGGAGGTTTGGATCCAGCCGGCAGGGAAATGCTCGGCCGAGGCGAAAGAGATGGTTGAGCGGGTGAATCTTTAAACCGTGACAGGTCAGATGGGAGAGAGAGCGGCTCGAACTCTGATTGTTTCATTTGAGTTACAGGAGGATCGAGATCTGCAGGGGGGAATCTGAGCCTCGATTGTAACACGCGAAAGAATACACTCACTGAAAGTCAGAGGTGGCAGTGAGAATTCCAAGGTAGCGTCGAAGGCAACATTCCCATCTAAAGCCTCGTCGTTTTCCAATAGCGTACCGGCCAGTAGCTCGAGTGTCTCGGAAAACTCTAGCGCAGCCACTCCCAGGTGAGACCCCGGAATGCGAGTGCGGGTGATCTCGCTAGAGTCCAGGTAGGTCCAGAGTTGATTTCTGTCCTCGAAGCAGGATCGCGAAACCCATTTTTCGAGACCTTTGCTATGGAATGTGATCGAATCAGCCGAGGGAAAAACATCCTCCTGAGAGCTCCGATGGGCTCGTGGTTTCAAAGTGATTAGTTTCAGTGCGAGAGGAGCGATCGAGGTTTCCGCGGAGGGAGATAAACGGTCTAGACGTATTAGAAGTGACTTTCTGTGCAATTCAGACTCCAGGGTCTCACGACGGCGGAGGAGTCGGGAATTATGACACGAGCGAGGGAAAGAGATGCCACCCGAAGAGTGGAGCAAGGGAGGAGAAGAAGGGTCGTGCACAAGACTGTTCATGATCATAGCACGCGCGTTGGTGCGGGCGGTGGCCATCTGCTGAGGGGGGCGGAACGGGGAGGGAACGTCGTCGGGATTGTCGTACGGGTCATCGGAGTGGGAGGACGCATCGTCGCCTTCGTGGGAACGGGGATTTGAAGGGCGAAGGACGTTCTGGGATGGTGTCCAAGGAGGAGAACGGCGCTCCTCAGGATGATCAGCGACTGGAGCGTTCTTTCCCCCTAACCATGACTTCCAACCGCCCTTCTTGCTCGGGGTGCGTGGGAGGCCGTCATCGTCGGGAGTGCGGAGGGTAGTGGAGCCGCTGGATGAGGAAGAGGACGAATTTGTGAGGTCAGAGACGAGGAGGGAGGGGGGGTCTATTCCAGAGAGGTGTTTTCTGGAGAGCGAGTGGAAGACCCTGGACGCCTTCTGGCTTTGGCGAGTCAGCCTGGCGTCGTCGTCGGGTGCATCCGGCTTGTCGCCGCGCCTGGTGGAGGCGACCAGGACAGATGCGAGTCTGCGCATCGAGTGGTGGTGGAGGAGAAGGAGCGTTTAGAACATTACAAATGGGACTGCAGTACTCTCCCCTACCGAATTAGCCCGCTGTGTGAAGCCCTCGTGTCCGCTGCCCTTAATGTCCCTCGCCCTGTCCATCCCACTCCCCCTTCCGTCGCTCGGCCCACCACCGCAGCAGCCGTCGCTCATACCGCTCCACCACCCCGCACAACATCTCGCTTTCAATCCCCGTCCATCGCGCCGACCTTTCAACGACCATCTTTAGATCTCCACAAATATTTCCCAGTACATCTTTAGCCTCGTAGATCGTGTACATTTCGCCCGGCTCCAGCCTGCCGTTATCCCCACCAACCTGTTCGGTTGGCGGCAGGCCTCGCCCTCTCAGGCGGCGTCGGTCGCCTTGCTTTACATCGCCTGCCCCATCCGCCAACGGGAAATAGTCGTCCACAACCCGACGTCCTTCATGTCGCCATGTATCACATTCATCCCGGATCTCGCCAAAAAAAAAAAAAAGCACTTACCATCCTTTTTCAGGTCTACTAACACCGCTTGACAGAAATCAAGATAGTCGTCCAGGGTCGCAGCATCCAGATCGGCTACGGACCTGTGGCACCGAGATTAATATCACGGCACAAACAATGGGCGTCATGACAAACAGTGATGACACTCGTGAGCTAAACCGATGTCTGTTGACACAACTTTCCGCGTGATCTGCCTCCTTGATGGCTGCCAAGAATTCGGCTGCGGCAGGAAACGCGCATGCGGCATCGTCGGAGTTCCTGGGTAGTCTAGAACGCCATCAATTCGCAAGGACCGCTCATACTTGCAAAGTTCCTGCCTTGGTTTCTCATCCAGGCCATACACGAGTTTGAGTACAACGATCGCAATAGCAACAAGCGAAACTTCGGGCGGTGCATTGTCATGAATGTGGCCCTCGGGGTCTTCTTTGCTGGATAGCCAGAGCGTCGATGAACCTTGGAGAGACAATCCTATAGCAAGTACGCCTCCAACCTTCTTCGTCAAGGCATATAGCATGGCTAGACAATGATTTCATCACTAAGGACATTTTCACAATGACTTCGCGTACGAGTGGCACAGAAGCATTCTTGCACGGCACGCCAAAGGACTGGAGCAGTATTGAGTGGTGGAATGACGGCATCAAAAGTGTCATAAAATCGGTTGGCGAGGTGGGAAGTGAGGCGATGCAAAGACAAAGTTTTTGGCGCAAACTACACATTGCAACGTTGAGCGCCGGCATAATTGATAAACGTAAAGCCTACATGAGGTGACAATGCCTGAACAGCATGTTTTGTGAGGTGGCGTGTAAGGGACGAGGGAAGGCAACCGACATAGTCGAGGTACGGAAGGGAATGACATTCGATGGCACTGAGCGGGTGCATCAGCGTCGTTCCACGCGTGATGATTACGGGGAGGTTCCAACATGGCTTACTTGATGAAATCCATGTACACGACGGGCAGCCGAATGATCCAACATGCAAGAACGAGCAGGGCGATTGTATTTTCGGGCCGATCTGCACGGCCCACAAATGGGTTTTTGGAAGACGCATGGATGTTTGGCGTAACACGAGGTTCATCGTCGGCAGAGCTGTCATCCGATGAACTGACTTCCGAATTCTCTTCCAGTAAAACTGCAATTTCTGGCCCAAGCATACCATCTTCGCTCAAAGAGGGGCTTCTGTCAGGTGCAAGAGCAGCGCTCTCAGGAGGGTGAGTATCTACACCGTTTTCAGGTCTTGATCGACTGTCGTCCCTCTTCCCATTCTCCTCGGGTTCAGGCTGATACCCCTCCTGCTCTCGGGTGTAATAGAGAGGCTCCGCGGGGGGTGGATTTGGAATGAGATTGAGATGAAATATCCACAAGTCCCTGCAAATTGTCTGACACAGTGGATATACGTAGACTGGTGGTACATTTCGAGAGCCAGCGCACCTCGAATTCGAGAGGGAGACTCCAAAGCGAAACCAGCGCCGCCACTTGTTTCCGAAGGAGTAATTGGAGACATTGATAGTAATGAAAGCGGGCTCTGTCCCCATGATAGACTGAGTCTTCATGGTCAGCATCCACCACCAGGAGGCCGGGGATCGCATACGCTTCGGGTCCGCTCTACTTCCCCTTTCTCTCTTCTTCCGGCTGGACTTGATGGTGCGCTTCCGCATCATATGGGTGCCCACATCGTCCGCTTCTTCGGATTCGTTAATATAATGCTATTATGTGGGCGCGAGGATGGGTTGTACTCAACCAACAGCACACTGAGAATGCTCACCTGGAGAACATGACCCTCACTGCAAGTGACCAAACCCACAGTATTCTTCCGCCACTGTCTGGATCCACATATCGGGCATTTCTTACGGGGGGCCATGATGGTGAATGTATGGTATGTCTTGGATTTATTATTGAATGCTAATAGTGACAAGCAAGTTGTTAGATCATGTGACCTTCACGCGCGCAGACCGAACAAACACTACGAGTCGACTTAGTTTACAGACCACACTCTGCTAAGTACTGGGTCCTCGACGTCGGACTTCGCGTCAGCCACCTCTCATTTGCTGGTAGGGCGGTCATAAAATGAAGTTTTTTCTCTTCGCTGCTTTGCTGGTAGCGCTGGCGACGGTGGTGTTTGGGTAAGTCGTGTCTTCATTGGGTAAATTCAAACAACAACGTCTGACGAACGTGGGCAATGGCAGATGGACGAAAGTAAGTGAGCTATGAAAGGATTTATTCAGGTGTCTGTCATGCTCAAACATTCACTTCAGGAAGATCATGAGATCTTTGACATCGTTAGTGCCCTAGAAGCAGCCGAAGGTCCGTCTTAGTGTCAGACACTTGACCCCGAGACTGAACAGTGTTGCCGGTCATGGCTCGTGCAGGCAAGGGAACAACATTTTACTCTTGGTTGGATGTTTCTCCGACGGCCACTCTTACGGAGATCAACAAAGCATACAGAAAGAGGAGCGTGCAACTTCAGTCAGTTTTGTCTGCCTAGAGATTCTATAAAATGGCTAACGCCATCATAGTCCTGACAAGAATCCAGGTGCCAAGGGTATCCAAGACCGATTTGCAAGACTGGGTGTCATTGTCAACATCCTGAGAAGTTCCGAGGGTCGTGAACGGTTGGTGTGATCGTTCCCCATGCGCTACAGCGTCGTTGAAATTGTATGGAAGGTATGATTTTTTCTATAAGAACGGTGTGCCAAAATGGAGGGGCACTGGATATTACTACTCGAGATTCCGCCCGGGACTTGTGGTAAGTACATCGGTTGTGCTGCAGTGTATTATTCGATAATGGGCTGCAGACGGTGCTAGTGTTCTTGGTGGTTTTGAGCAGCGGAGTGCAATATCTCGTGCAAAAGATGAACTACACACGGGATCTTGAGAGGGTTCGTCGGACGATGCGTGACGCGAGGTTGGCGGCATGGGGACCAAAGATGGTGCAACTGGAAGGACGGCGGAAGGTGAATGGCTGTTGAGATTGTGCGATTCTGATGATGAACGTTCCTGGCTTGAACAGGTCAAGGTGAACCTTGGCGGTGGGCCACGCTTGAACGAAGAGGGTAATATTGTGCCAGGGAAGATGATTGACATGGTTGTGGATGGCAACGAAGTTTATATTGTAAGTCAGCGGATGCTACAAGGGGTCAGACTAACAGATATGTGCATTGGCAGTGCGATGGGTCTGATTTCCATTCGCTCGACGAATCATCGGTGGTTCCGCCCGCGATTTGGAGGACTTGGTTCCTGTCCCTGATCTGTAGGCTGGGGCGAAAGGAGTTGGGTGAGGATGTGGCGGAAGAGAGAGAAGACGGGGGTGAGCCTGGACCGGCGGCGATCCCTGCGCCGGCGAGTAAAGCAGGGGGACGACGACGACGAGCAGTGCGGAAGCGAGAGGCGGGGAAATAGCCATAATTATTATTTTTCGGATCAAGTTGCCGCGTGGTCGGCCGAAGGACAAATGGATCATGCGCGTCCTTTCCGCTGGCTTATCGACCAATCGGAAGTGGGACAACAAACGTCAACAGCCCTCATCGCCCGACTGCTTTAAAGGGCGACTCGTGATAGCGCTGCTGCCTGTGCGCTCCCAAATGTCTTCCTCTCTCCACATTTACCGCAGCGATCTCCTCGCCCCCTACCTCGCCCTTCCTCAGGGTGACAAAATCCAGGCGGAATGCACGTCTCTTTCCTTGACCGTCCCCTGTTCTTGCTGACGCCGTCCCCCAAGATGTCTGGATCGATGGCGATGGCGATCTCCGCTCAAAGACCACTGTCCGCTCCGTCCATTGTTGCACCTCTTCTTTGCTGACATCCCTCCCAGACCGTCGCAAAGAAGGTCACCGACATCGGTCAACTCCGCGAGTGGGACTTTGATGGCTCCTCCACTAATCAAGCACCCGGGAACAACTCTGACGTCTATCTCCGTCCTGCTGCAATCTTCAAGGACCCCTTCCGTGGTGGTGACAATATTCTTGTCCTTGCAGGGACCTACAACAATGATGGGACCCCAAACAGGACCAATTACCGCCACCACGCTGCCAAGGTTATGGAGCTCGCAAAGGACGCCAAACCCTGGTTCGGACTCGAGCAGGAATACACCCTCTTTGATGCAGATGGCAACACTCCTTTCGGCTGGCCAAAGGGTGGTTTCCCTGGTCCCCAGGGCCCCTATTACTGTGGTGCAGGTTTGTCGCTCTCTGCATCCTTTTCGAGCTTCTCTCATGTTTCTTCTAGGCACCGGCAAGGTTTTCGCTCGTGACCTCATCGAAGCTCACTACCGTGCTTGTCTCTACGCCGGCGTGAACATCAGCGGTATCAACGCCGAGGTCATGCCCGCTCAGTGGGAATTCCAAGTTGGTCCCTGTGAGGGTATTTCCATGGGTGACCATCTTTGGATGGCACGCTTCCTCTTGGTTCGCGTCGCTGAGCAGTGGGGCGTCAAGGTTTCTTTCCACCCCAAGCCACTCCAGGGCGATTGGAACGGTGCTGGTTGCCACACCAATTACAGCACGCTCGCTATGCGCAAGCCAGGAGGAATGAAATACATCGATGAGGCGATCGAGAAACTTTCTAAGCGTCACGATGAACATATCGCCGTCTATGGTGAAGATAATGAATTGCGTCTGACTGGTCGTCACGAGACCGGTCACATTGGTGCCTTTAGCTCCGGAGTCGCTAATCGTGGCGCTTCCATCCGCATTCCAAGGCACGTGGCTACCAAGGGTTACGGCTACTTGGAAGACCGTCGCCCCGCTTCTAACATCGGTTAGTGTCCCCGGTTTCCAAATGACTTACGTACCTAACTGGATTTTCCGGGACAGACCCTTACCGTGTGACTAGCATCATCGTAGAAACTACCTGCCTGGATAAGTGAAGTCAGTTGTCAGTTGTGTAAGATACGTAAGGCATAGGAGATGTAGAAGGCAACGACATCACTATACCAAAATATTTTCTCCGTGGATTGACGATACTTGTCCTCGCATTAATACTATTGGTGCAACGCGCTACGGTTTTAGAGGTTCGCTTTTGAGAGCTTGTTTTCGCTTGTCAATTGTTCTGTATGCCGGCGCTCAGATCTTACAATAGTGTGACGCGGTGTGTGAGTCCTTGCCTGCGGTCTCATCGATCTATTACCGTGCAGCCCGACCATTATTGATGTCCATAAACTTCGTCTCCGAAGCAAGAGCTAGAAATCTTCCAACAAACTGACACACATACCAGCATTGCCACGAAACCAAGTGGAAGGCGAAATATGTGAGTCGAGTTGTCTTTGGGCCAGTGGCAGTCGATGTTGGGATGATATTCGGTTTTTGAAATCCGGTCACCGTTGAAGGGAACAGAGCTCTTGGAGGATAGGACCTTGTGTGCATTGATCAAAATGCACCCATGTAGTATCGACCGGGATGAATTTGTGTCATCATTCATCATTCATCGAACATCCTTCTGTCATCTTGTGGGCTCACAACAGGTCTAAATCTAAGTGAGACTCGCTCACGTTGCTTCGAGGTTCTGACGGCATCTGCAAACGATGTCTGTTAATGACATCCGTTTCGTTGTAGAACGCGTTGTAAATTTGTCCAACGTAATACAATGTTCTAGATGTGACTAAAAGAAGTCCCCGAGACACGTTGACTATTCGCTCATCTCAAGAGTTTCATCTTGCTCGTCACCGAGGCTACAGTAATATCCGAAGCGGCAAATCGCAAACGATCGTTCACCGTCCAGGCTCGCTGCACAGATCTAGGGTGGTCTGGTTGCACCAGCGAATTAGCTACATCGAAAGCTGTTTTTCTTGAATTGTCATTATCTGCATCTCGCTTGTTCTTGCTGTGTTAATCTACCAAGTGTTACCTTCGAAGACCCGAATACAATGTCTCTTTGGTAGATGTGCTGTCCGTTCCGTCAAAGGATGTTGCTGCCACCCGTGAAGCAGTGTACGTCGCCGAGCACGGTCGCCCCGCAGGCGAGCTTAGCACTTGAAATGACCCGGTTGGGTTCATCGGAGAGTGTGTTTCACCCGTCAATTCATGCCTGATTTTTTGCTGTATGCTTGTCAGCGTGATCTTTGACCATAAAGCTCCCGTTGATTCCTCCAATGAGTGTGCTTGATGAAACTTCGAGAATGTTTAGCGGCAAGCACACTCTCGGACCGGCCCGTCGCCGGCCCATCTGGGAACACCGCACCTTTGATGCTCGGTGCTTATCGGAACAATCATGACTCATGACATGGACAAGAAACTCACATTACCGGACTTCCTCAAGCTCCTGACGAGCAATAATGTCACCGTCCCAAAGGCAATGGCTATAGCTGGTAAAGTGTACGTGTTGCCTGGTCCCACCTGAGTGCTCTCTTCAGCCCAGCCCAGATTCAAAGAATACAACACGCCAGCTCTTCTAGCCCAACTCGATGACACCAAGTTGCAGGTGCTCGGCGTCCAGGATAAGGACCTTCGCAGGCTTTCCCTCGCCGCTATTCGCAAAGTCGGACATACCAGACCCCCCCGAAGGCCTGAGTTAGAGGGTAATGGCTATGCACAGACCGTAGCAGGGCCATCGAGTGGCAAGCCTCCTAGTGCCGTGCATACTATAGTGCGCCTCTCTCTCTTTCTCGTAGCCGACAGCTCTTCTCAGGGCTCTACGTGCCTCGCGCAGATCACACCAAAGAAGAAGAAACGCAAACGTGATGACGACTTGAATGAGCTCTTGCCCGAGGCGCCTCCGGATGAAGCATCGACGTATGGAAGCATGGATTTCAACGAGGTCTTGGACGAGGAGGTGGGCGTTTTCGTCTTCTTGGCCGTCGTGCCAAATGTACCGAGGACTGACATACATGATGAGGTGCTGAAAGCGAAGGGTACGGTAATCAACCGCGCACCGCTCATGACGGCGTGGGCGACAATCGTTTCCGAGCGTCTTGGTTTCGAGAGGGAGGAGGCACTGAGTATTGGTGGGTCCCGGATGGCCTTCTTTGGTGGATCCTTGTCAAACGTCTCACTTATTGCACAGGATCAGTGTACACAGAGATGAATGCAGTCTCCAAGGGCGTCTCGCTTGGGATCATAAATCAAAACAGAAAGAGAGAGACAGAACCCATGTCGGGCGGTCAACAGCCATACGTGGATCTCATGGGTAGGCGGTAAGTTATTTCCTTAGAACGTATATGCTTGGGCGTCAGCTCTCCTTCTCACTGCAACTCCCTGCCCAGAATGTACGTATACTTGAACGAACAGGTTGTTACGCGATCTCGCCGACTGAATCACCGGACAGACCACTGTACCAGACGCAGTCATCCAAGTGGAGAGCCCTCATCAATGGCTCGCCCGCGACTCCGAGTACCGCGTTCTCGTACATATCTCGCGCGTTTCGACAGACCACACCATATATAGTTGGTGCGCTGCGTCTTTTAGCAGGAAGCTATCCGCCTCGGGAGCTGAACAGGGTCGGCTTTTCGCTTTACGCTGATTTTAGACCAACGGTGAACGGATGGGGAATGAAAGGGGAAGTCCGATGCGAGCATATATTGTCTCTAAGGAGCAAGGAAGCTTCGGGAGCTTTGCAAACGCGTGAATCGCTGCCTCCAGATGCCCAGCTTGCATACCAAAAACCCATTTCGGAATGGTCGGGGGATCACCCCTCTAAAAAGGCATTTTCTCTGGAGGAGTACGAGGCTAGCCTTGGCGAGGGGGTTGGACGAAGAACTCAGCAAGCTGCCGTGAGTTCTGAAATACGGGATGAATATTGAAAGAGGGTACTGGTTTCAAGCGCAGTGATACCATGTGTCTACATCTATGTGACAGGCCGAAGCACCTATCTATGTACCTCGCTGCATAAAAGAAAGTGGTCCAACAGTAATCCATTCATAGCTTTTTAATAACAGCCGCAGTGAATTCCGAAGTCGTTGCAGCACCTATGAAGATCGAGTCAAAGCTTTCCTCAAAGCATTGTGACGGTTCACTGACCACCCATGTCTGCAGTGCGGACTTCACCCGAATTAATGACATCGAATGTTGCGCCGGCAATGCCATTAGCGATGGAATCGAGGCTGCAGGACAGTTCGTCAAACAACCAACGAGTGAACTGATTAGGCCTTACCCAAGGTGTCGCAGCATCATAGTAGCACTAAGGATCATGGCTGCTGGGTTTGCACGGTTCGTCCCCATAAGATCGGAAGCCACATGTCTGCATCCAGGTTCGAAGAGGGCGTAATCCTAGAGATGCGTTGAGAGATAGTCCTGTAGTCGAGAAGTTTGCGTACCGATCCCACGTTACAACCGGGGACAATACCAGGTCCACCAACAAGAGCCGCTCCAATGTTGGAGATGATAGCGCCGTACAAGTTAGGCATTACCATGACGTCGAATTGATTCGGCTTAGCAACTAGCTGCATGGAGCTAGAGGAAAATTAAAAATAGCACTGGCACGACATTCGTGGGAGGGCACACGTGTTGTCAATGATCATGTCGTTCGCCTCGATACCTGCCGATTTATACTCTTCTGCCACTTTACGGAAGGTGTTCAAGAATAGCCCGTCGCCGAGCTTCATAATATTGGCCTTGTGGATGCAGGTGACTTTCTGTAGGTCGTGGAAGTTACACCGCAGAATATTACGACAAATCGTGTGCACAAACCTTGCGGTCATTCTTGAGAGCAAAGTCAAAGGCAAAGCGAGAGATACGTTCCGCTTTGGCTCTCGTCATAACTTTCAAGCTTTCAACGACACCGGGGTAACTTTGATGCTCCAACCCCGAGTATTCGCCCTCGGTATTTTCGCGTATAATGGCGAAGTCGACGTTGGAGTGGCGAGTTGGGAATCCGGGCAAGGACTTGCACAGTACAACAGAGGCATAAATATCAAGTTGCTGACGCATGGCAACGTTCCAAGAGATATGGCCCGACTGGGAGATGGGAGTAAATAGGATACCTTGTCGATGGATCAATAAACACTGTCTGGGGGCAAAGGATGTAATATGAAAATGTTCACCCTTCAAGCCAACACGGTTGCGCTTCAGACTCTCCATAGCCTGCTTGAAGAGGTCCTCGCCTGCAGAAGACATGCCGGAGACATTGTACTGCTCCCATTCAATGGGTGCGTTGACGTAGTCGAAAATCTCTTTGACAGAGTCGGTGATTTCGGCGCCAACACCATCTCCGGGGATGAGCGTGACCTGGGACGAGGAATGAAGAGGTGTGCGGGCGAGCGAGTGTGGTGCTCACCGTGTAGACACCACCGTATTTCGTCGGGGCCTAGCAGGCGGGTGGGGTCATAGGCGGGGGAGATTGGATGTGTGACTCACTCGTTGCGTCACCCTTGGAAACCCGGCAGAGAGGGTCGTTGCAGTTCTCTTGGCGCGGTGTTAGGCAGCACTTTGCATGGAACAAAAGACACATACGGACTGGCGGAGAAGGGGGGGCGTCGCCGATGCGAGGGCGTTGCGGAACATGACCGTGGACGAGAAAAAAAAAGCCAGGGAAAAAGTGAGGGTAGATGCGGGTGTGCATTGGGCACGTGGTGTCTTGCGCTCATACCCCCATGGCGGTCAAGCACGCCGACCTCCCCGAGATACCCTTCGTCCCGCCGCGACGAGCCGCCTCTTTCTACCTCGCGCTCTTTGGTCTCGTCCTCCCTCTTTGGCTCGTCACACCCCTCTCCTGCTCCTTCGTTATATATACCCTATATAATGCTAGATTATACTATTACGGATGGAGCGCTCGCCTCTGTTTTGCAGTCGCCTTGTGCGAGGTACGTGCGTTTCCATTCGTGTTGGACGGTCTCACGTCTGCCTCCCAGGTTTTCTTCGCCGTCTATCACTGTAATCTCGTTCGTTCCGTCTCCGGGCCTCCCCAGACAAGCACACGCAACCTGGCCGAGCTCCAGGCCGGTTTCGAACGTGTGCTGAAAACCGGACTTGCCGATCTCACCGTCGACGAGGAGTCTCCCACCGCCAAGCGGCCAGGCAGCCCAGCCGAGCATCTCGTCCAGTTGCAGCCTGACGACCCCCGCGCCATCGAATTTCGCGAATGCATGAGAGCATGGTACTCACTCTACCCACTCTCTATCGATCACCTCACTGTTTCGCCTCTAGGTTTCGAAGAACTACATGGTCGTCCATCAAGAAACATGATTTCTACGCATACCTACATTGGGCCTTTTACAACAGCCCGTTACCTGCTGTCCACTCATTACCCTATCACCGTCGGAGCGTTCTTGACAATGCCATCAAGCAGGTAGAAAATCGTGCAGGCATGGCCATTCCTGATGGTCCGGGCTCCGGTGTATCACCCATCCTGCTGACAATCGACAGGCTCAACGTCACCTCGAGACCTTTCTTATGGTATGTAATGGTGTTTTTATCCAACCGGATGCTCAGAAGACAGCTGGAACGAGTACATAATGTCCGATTTGACTCCTACGAGGGCCTCCAGTCAGTCTCGCGTTGATGGCGCTTCGGTCCTGACTAACGGACTTGTATTCAGGTATTGTATTCGTGTGCCGGAATCCTGGGACTCTGCTCGCGGATCTCGTCCTGTCGTGCTCTTCCATGGACTCGGCATTGGCCTGATGCAATACAAATTGCTCATTTACGATCTTTTCCAAAACTTTCCCGATCGGCCCGTCATGATACCCTTGCAACCTAACATCAGTCAGGACATATTCCATTCCGATTTTTTGAAGCCGATGAATAGACATGGGATGACTACTCGTTTATCCAATCTTCTGAGGGAGTTGGGCTGGGTGTCTTCACCCGAAGATTGTGATCTCTCGTCCAGAAACACACCACAGGGGGTTGTCATGCTTAGTCATTCCAAGTATGTGTTCCCTCTTTTGCATCCATTAACGCCCTTTGAATGCGCGTACAAGTGGCACCTTTCTTCACGCATGGTTCCTCAAGGCTCATCCAGAAATGATCGCACGCTCGTGTTTCGTGGACCCTGTCACGTTTTGTTGCTGGGAAGGCGGTGAGTAGAGTGATGCAAACAAGTGTTTTATGATGGGAAATTTTCCATAGACATGTGCTACAATTTCTTGTACAGCCGGTGTTCTACGGTACGATCATCAGCACGTCTGCACCGCTTGTGGTTTAATCATCCTTCCAGGGCCTGGAAGTGTTGATGAGATACTTCATAGGAACCGAACTAGGCATTGCGAACACGATTCAGCGTCATTTTGACTGGGTATCAAATTCCCTCTGGTTTGAAGAGATTCCAGATGCCTGCGATCCTAAAAAGACTCTTATTGTATTGGGCGGAAAAGACGCGATTCTGAACGCAGAGGTGAGTTGTTGGTTGTTGCGAGGTTGGCCGTTGCCTCACATCTTGGTGCAGCGCATCAAGCGTTATCTTGGTAGTCACGGCGTTCAGGAAGGGATCTGCTTCGACCCGAACGGTAGCCATGGCCAGCCTTTTATTGCTGGAGGGCCTGCGCATGCGAGGATCATGGGTTGGTTGAAACTTGCATGATCGCGGAGGAAGTAGTAGCGGTGCTCCTTCCTTTTCCGCGTTCTCGTAGTTAAGTTACATTATGGAGAGTTTAGGGAGGCCATACGTTATTGGTTCCGCACCCTCCATCGATAATAGCTACGACGATCGCGCAGCTCAGCGACACAACACACGCAAACTAGCATTCCAGGCTCGGCCGGCAAGGTATAAAAGCAACACGCCGCCCTTTTCCAAACTCTCACCCAAACGTCCATCTTCTTAGTTGCTTTTTTATTATACTTCGAACCGATATGCCTCCGCGAGGAGACCCAGGAGCCAGGGGCGGTCGTGGGCGCGGTGGCGGGGCGCGTGGTGGCCCTCCGCGAGGGGGACCACCAGGTGCAGCAGCTAGAGCTACCTCGTCAGCACCCCCGAGCGGGGCACTCCCTGGTGCTCATGTTCAAGCAGTGGGGGTGCGACGGTCGGGCTATGGTACTGCCGGTAGACGCATTGAAGTCTCATCCAACTTCTTTTCCATGGCATCACCTGAAACGAACATTCATCATTACGATGGTGCGCACCGTGTTTATCAGTCGCCAAATCGATCGTCCTGATCAGTGGTACTTTGTTACTCGGCGGCGGGCGGCGATATCAGTGGGTGAGTCGGGCCTCCGTAGCCTTACGTTCACGCATGTTGATCGTAGACGATGTCGGCTTTAGTTATCTCCCCTTCCGAAAAAACCTTACCCGCGAGGTTGAACTTGGAGCTAATCGAACATTTGCAAAAGATCGATGCTCCTGATGTCTTTACACCTCCCGCGGTATATGACGGCCGGAAGAATATGTTTGCTCCAAGAGAACTGCCCCTTGGACCCAACGGAAGTCAAGAGGTATGTCGCGTGCATCATTCCTGCGATGGGATGTTTCGATGAGCTGTCACCCCCCGAAGTTCAATGTCAGCTTGTCCGACGAAACCACTCGTGGAAGTCCAGGGGAGAATACCAGCGGCCGAGGACCACGTGTATATAAGATCAAGCTTACAAAGGTTGCCACGATCAATCCAGAGTAATCCTTGCAGTTTGCTGTCCAAACATTGCGTTGATACCCTTTTCAATCATTTCCCAGGGTCTTGCAGCGATTTGTGCAGGGCCAGCAGTCGCATGATAACAATGTCTTGACGGCCTTGACTGTCAGTATACGCATAGAAAGCATTTATAAGTTTGTTGATTTCTCCTTCATAGGCGCTGAATGTCGTCGTGCGTATGGAACCGACCATGAGGTACCCGTTCAATGTGCGCTCCTTTTTCACCGACCGGGAGACCAGGGACATTGGTGGCGGTCTCGTCCTGTGGCGAGGGTACTTCCAATCCGTACGGCCCGCGATTGGACGGTTGCTCATCAACGTCGACATCTCGACCGGCACCATGTACAAACCGGGTTCGCTGTTAAACCTTTGTTTGGATTTCTTCAACAATACTCGCGAACCCCAGATGTTGAGCCCGCTCCGCGGCATGCCTGATCGTGAACGTATTCGTCTTCAACGCTTCATTTCCGGAGTACGAATTATGACCCCGTATTCCGGGGAGCGTGCTCGTAAAACCCCCCGAGTAGTCAAGAAGCTCAGTAGTGCAGGGGCTGCTGACTTGAAATTCAGCATGCGGGACGGCACGATCATGACCGTAGCCCAATACTTCCAGAAGTTGTTGAACAGACCCCTTCGTTTCCCGGACAACATCTGTGTTGAGGTATGTATTCTTCTTCCATAGTGTCGTCTGTTAACATGGAGCAGGTCGGATCCGGCGCATTATTGCCACTTGAGCTTTGCACGGTCCCACCCGGTCAGATCATGCGCAAGCAAGTGCCGCCGGAGAAAACGAAAGATGTTCTTGAGTTTGCTACCAAGAAACCCCAAGATCGACTCCGCAGTATTGTCAACGGGCTTTCGGTAGCTTGATCTCTTCTATCTGTTCCTTGGCTTCGTTAACGCTACTCAGGTTCTTGCATATGGCCAGTCTGAATATGTCCGCCAGTTCGGGATGACCGTCGATGAAGCAGCTGGTCCACTGAATGTCTCTGCGCGCGTCCTGCAACCTCCGAAGCTCAAGTATGGCCAGGGTAGTCCACAGCCAGTTGTCGTAAGTTTCGGAGTATTTTTACTTAACCTCTACGCGGACTCACCCTATAACGTAGACACCGGCTAATGGCGCATGGAACATGCGAGTTGGATTTGCCCTTCCAGATTCTCATGTAGTTGACTTTGTGCAGGATCGACAAACGTTTTTACAAACCGGCGGCCATCGATTGCTGGATGGTCGTCATTTACGAACGCCAGCAGCGATTTAATCAGCAGGCCGCGCAAGACATGATTGATGGTTTGCTGCGTTGTTGCAGCGACGTCGGTGCGTCGTCTTGTCACTTGATATACCATTGTATAATGACTGCCTCAGGTATCCGGGTTGATGATACAAGTCCACTAGTCACCTGGCAAAATGGCCAGGGTCGCATCGCCGAGGTGAATCCATTCATGTATCATACTTGTGTCGATGTCCCATGAAGTTTTTAGCAATTACGTGCAGCTGGAAACGAGTGTCACCAGAAGAAAGGGCAACGCCCGAAACTTATTGTCGTCGTCCTCCCGGACAACGGTAACGATATTTACACTGCAGTGAAACAGTATGTTCCAAGTGCCAGAATGTGATACCATCATCAACTGATCATGCAACTCCGCAGCTTTGGTGATGTTTCTGTGCGTCTCGTCGCCCTTTCCCCCCTTCTAGTCTTGAACTGAGTCATCCAAAGGTCGGAGTGGCGACACAATGCCTGAAGAGTTCCAAGTGTTTCCGCGCAAAGGCACAATATTATGCCAATGTCTGCCTGAAGCGAGTATAATCTTGTGTTGTACTTCTCAGCAAGACTAACGATACTTAGGATTAACGTTAAACTTGGAGGAATCAATACAATCCCCGATCCCCAGTCTGTCTCTGTCCTCACAGACCCTCGTAACCCAACCATTGTGATGGGTAATGTTGTTTACTGTGTACCTTTCAAACGAGAGTTCACACCTCGTGGTCTAGGCGCTGATGTCATCCACCCAGCACCGGGCGCCGACGGCAGACCTTCGTTCACGGCCCTCGTTGGAAATGTTGATTCGAACTCGGCGAAGTATGTGGCAACCAGTCGCGTACAGAGCTCTCGCGAAGAAATAATTGAGGATCTGAGGGAGATGGCCAGGGTAAATCAATTTCTCGACTGCTCGCCCCCGAAAGTTGAAGTTGTTTTTCAGTACATCTTGGATATGTACAGAAAATATAGGCAGATAGTCGAGAAGAAGAGTGGCAGCGAAGCTGATCCGAGCCGTCTTCTATTCTTCAGAGGTTCGTTTCCTCGATAGTCCTGGCATCCGCCTAACGATTCACAACAGACGGTGTTTCGGAGGGACAATTCCAACAGGTATTGGAGAGAGGTGTGTTTTCCTTTGGTTTACCTGGACCGTGTTGACGCATTATCTTTAGAACTCCAGGCATTGAAGGGTAAGCATTGATCTTTCTGCTTCGAGCCTTTCCTCACATCCTCTCAGATGCCTGCAGGGATCTCAAAATTACCCCCGAGCCCAAGATTACTGTCATCGTCGTTGCAAAACGACATCACGTTCGTTTCTTCCCTAAGCAACCGTCGGACACGGATAGGAGTGGGAACTGCCTGGCAGGAACGGTTGTCGATCAAGTTGTTGCACACCCTACTGAATTCGACTGGTATCTGCAAAGTCATGGTGGATTACTCGGCACTAGCCGCCCCGCTCACTACAACGTTCTGTATGACGATAACAAATTCAAGTAAGTGATTTGGCTTGGCACATTCAATACGGCATCTAACTCTGCTTCCACAGTGCGGACAGTCTTCAATCCCTCTCTTTTGCTCTTTGTCACGTATATGCACGCTCCACGCGCTCTGTGTCGATCCCAGCACCTGTATACTGTACGTTCCTCACTACTGATTTCTAAATGTCGACTCACATTGGTCTAGATGCGGATATCGTGTGCAGTCGCGCGAAGAATCACTACGACCCTCAGGGAGCCGTGGATTTCTCTGAGTCAGCTACGCAGACTGATCCCGCTGATCCCGCTCAGGCGGAAGGTACACTCGAGGCGTTCCGACGAGGTTTCAAGCAGTTGCATAAGAACATGGCGTCTGTCATGTACTTTTCCTGAATACTTTTATCTCTCGTTTCGACATCAGACCAACATACTCGTTTCCTGTTTGTGAACTTTTCCTTTCTCAATGCATCCTCAGCGACTTTACTTCCCACCACCGTTTGATACGATACCGTGTAACAACTATGCACCACATGAATCATGTCGGTTGCCTCCGAGGCTGTTGACTCAGCGTGGCTACTTTGTCCCGAAGTCTGAATGCCGTCTACAAATACACACCGTTCTCGCGCTCTTCGACTGGTGAGGTCTCCGGGCGCATCGTCGAGGTGCGCGAGTATGAGGGAGGGTCGTCTAAACCATTCGAATTGAACTGGGTGGAATTTTGTGAGCGATAGGTCTCGACCCCTGGAGGAGTGGAGTAGCAAGGCGGGATAGGCTCAGGTGTTTGCTCCGACGCGACGGAATGGCCATGGTGAGTGAGAGCCAACTTAAGCATGAATATGCGCTCGTCCTGCGATGCTCTGAATGCCTTTAGCTCTGGAGGAAGTGGTCAGGCACAGGGATACATGCATTGTGATCTCATTTTCTTTCACAGCTTGGCTCACTTCAAGATCCTCTTCCTCCGGGGCGAGTTCCCGCAGGTAATCTTGCAACTCGTCCTGGGACTGTTTCAGGTGAAGCAAGGAGTTCCTCAGGCGTGCGATCTCTGCCAGGGTCAATATGAGCAGGCTGGCGGCTTGAAACATCGAAGGCATACCATCCCATGCGACCGCCGGGTCCAAAGCGATCGCCTGGGTGAGCGTGAAAGGTTGGGGATATCTGGGATTGTACTCCATGACGGTAAAACACAGACCTGACTAAGCGGAGAGTAGTTGTATTCTGTCGAGGGGAGTCGGCCTCTTTGGCATGTCTCCGCCATTCC
Organism: Tylopilus vinaceipallidus; assembly: GCA_038089215.1. Taxonomy (NCBI): domain Eukaryota; kingdom Fungi; phylum Basidiomycota; class Agaricomycetes; order Boletales; family Boletaceae; genus Tylopilus; species Tylopilus vinaceipallidus. Next base: position 87,978 of record JBBPKK010000017.1, read on the forward strand.
TTGTCCTCGTCGACACCGACGACGTCGAGCAGGACCGCTTGCTTGCTGTCTGTCGTGTCACGTCGGTGATCTCCAGGCCCACCCACAGACCCTCCCTCCTTTCTGCACACCACCTACTGATCGATGATGTATCCACAGACGCTGACCAGATCATTACCGATCTCGACAGCGGCGTCGAAAAGGCCATCGTGCCCCTGTCTCTTGCGAAAAAGCTTGTTGACCTCGTCCCTGCTACCCGTCTGATCCTTTTGCTCGACGTCGCCAACGCGAGCGCCGTACCAGACTCCCTCCGCAGCGCTGTCTCTGGCGTTCTCCTCAAAACGATCTCCACCGATGTCGAGCTCATCCGCTCCATCTCCACCTTCTTTTCAGGCCTGTCTATCCATGTCTTATCACAAGACAAACCCAACCCTTCGATGATACGGAAGCTCGTTGCAATCGGTGCATCGCTCGTTATCCCCTATTCCGACCTCGAAACGTCCATCATGATCGCTGACGCCTTTCTTGCCCCACTCATATCCGATCGATCCGACGGCCTCTTTCCAACCATCGTCTCCTCGTACAACCAGGGAGGCAGATCCCTTGGTCTCGTCTATTCTTCCCGCGAGTCCGTCACCAAGTCCATCCTGACGGGCAAGGGCGTATACCAGTCACGCAAGAACGGCCTCTGGGAAAAAGGAAAAACCTCGGGCGCCACGCAAGAAGTCGTGCGCATCCGCATCGACTGCGATTCGGATGCGCTCGAGTTTTCCGTCATCCAGCACGGTTCAGGATTTTGCCATCTGCCGCAGCCGTCGTGCTTCGGTAGCATCGACGGACTGGCCGCGCTGGAAAGCACTCTCACAGCGCGTCTGGCCTCTGCTCCAGAGGGATCGTACACACGTCGGCTTTTCAACGACCAAGAACTCCTCCGAGCCAAAATCAGAGAGGAGGCGGATGAACTCTGTCGTGCGGAGACAAAAGAGGAGATAGCCTTTGAAGCTGCCGATCTATTTTACTTTTCCCTGACGCGGTGTGTTGCGACTGGAGTAACCCTTCGGGACGTCGAAGAAGTGTTGAACAAGAAAGCCTCCAAAGTCATGCGGCGGCCAGGGAATGCGAAACCCCAGTTCATATCAAGCGACAGGAACTCGTTGAATCCTTCGAAACCACAAGCTGTAGTGGACCCAGATGCGCCGATCGCCATGCGTATCGTAGATCTATCAGCTGCTAGTCCAGACGAACGTGCCCGACTGCTAAAGCGGCCCGTGTTGAAGTCTGACGAAATGATCGCCAAAGTCAAGCCGATCGTCAGCGATGTTTGCAAGAGGGGTGACGCTGCGCTTCTTGAATTGACAGCCAAGTTTGACAAGGCCCAACTCGAAGTCCCCGTCCTGTTTCCGCCCTTTTACCCGTTTTCTTCCGCGACTGCGGACCTAGACCCGGTCGTCAAGGATGCCATCGACGTCGCTTATTCCAACGTGCGCAAGTTCCACGCAGCCCAGGTTGAAGACAGTCACTTAGTCGTAGAAACCATGCCTGGCGTGACCTGTTCGCGGTTTGCGCGACCAATCGCACGTGTTGGGCTTTATGTGCCCGGAGGGACCGCCGTGCTGCCCTCCACTGCCTTGATGCTCGGCGTCCCCGCACAAGTAGCCGGGTGCGAGCGGATCGTGCTCGCAACGCCGCCACGTACTGATGGAAGTGTGTCTCCCGAGGTCCTCTATGTCGCCCACTTGGTGGGTGCGCACGCGATCCTGAGGGCGGGCGGTGCCCAGGCTATCGCCGCCTTGGCGTATGGCACCGAAACGTGCCCCAAGGTCGACAAGATCTTTGGCCCAGGGAATCAGTGGGTGACGGCCGCCAAGATGTTGGTCCAAAATGACACGGAGGCGCTCGTGTCCATCGACATGCCAGCAGGGCCGTCAGAAGTGTTGGTGAGTCGCGCTCCGACTGGTGCATCTCGGTGTGCACCGCGTCCGTTGTTCTTGTGCACGAATGACGAACGCGGTGTTTTCTTTTCAGGTGATTGCAGACGACACATGCAACCCTGCGTTCGTCGCTGCCGACCTTCTCTCGCAAGCGGAACACGGTGTGGACTCGCAAGTCGTCCTGGTGTCCTCTTGTCTCCCGGATGACAAACTCAAAGAGGTGGAAGTCGCGGTCGACGAACAAGCGCATGCACTGCCGCGCGTGGACATCGTGCGCGAGAGTGTGTCGCGCAGCCTGATCGTAAAAGTGTCGGGGCCAGAGGAGGCGCTCGAGTTTTCGAACGCGTATGCGCCGGAACATCTCATACTGCACTTGAAGGACGCCGCTGCTTGGGTAGAGCACGTGAAGAACGCTGGGAGCGTGTTCGTTGGACCTTATTCCCCCGAAAGGTTGGCTTTCGTCTTCTCCTATGCACACAGGGCATAGCTAACAACGTCAACTTTGTAGTTGTGGCGACTACGCTTCCGGAACGAACCACACGCTTCCTACAAACGGTTATGCTCGTCAGTTCAGCGGCGTGAACACAGTCTCTTTCCAAAAGCACATCACTTCACAAGAGGTCACTGCAGAAGGGCTGCAGAAGCTGGGTCCTATCGTCGCAACGCTGGCAGACTGCGAGGGACTTGAAGCTCATGCAAACGCCGTTCGGATACGACTGGGAAAATAGAAATTCGTAGAACACAACACCCTGTTTCGAAATTGCCATTATCAAGCGAGCTGCAAGGGTCCCTCTAAAAGTACTGGTAACATATGCAAAGCAGTGTGATGTCTATGATCATCCAAGTCTATTACTCAAGGCTGGGTGACAGAAGATGCAACTACGAGGTGCACTGACATGCTCGTTTAGTTGGTTCTGTACAGTGCACGCTTGGCGACCTTGACGATGAGCGGTGTGTCAGGGAAGGAGAGATCCTCCAAGATTTTGGCATACTAAGAAAGCAAACATGTCAGGCGAGTCACGGCCGACTTGGTGGGTACAACAAAACTCACGGGCGTGGGCACGTCAGCGCCAGTGACTCGCTCGACGGGAGCGTCCAGGTAGTCAAAGGCCTCACTCTCAACTATCTGAGCACAGATTTCACTTCCGACACCGAAGGCAGGGAAACCACCCTCGACGATAACTAGCCTAGAGGGGTGGTAAGAACGAAGAACAATACAAGTCAAAGCGACTTGCCGGTTTGTCTTTTTGACTGAAGCCTTGATGGTGTCAATGTCAAGCGGGCGAATACTACGGAGGTTGATGACCTCGGCGTTGACACCCTCCTTGGCAAGAACGTCGGCAGCCTCCAAGCTGTGAGTGACCATCTTGCTGTGAGCGACAATGGTGACGTCGGAGCCTTGGCGTTCAACCTTGGCCTTGCCGATGGGGAGGAGGAAGTTGTCGGACATGGCATCGGGGGACATGGGGAAAGCGACACCGTACATCATTTCGTTCTCAAGGAAGACGACTGGGTTAGGATCCCGGATGGCAGACTGACACGAGGATATGAATGTGAGAAGTGGGACAAAGGACGGACACAGACCTTGAGCAGACCCTTGCAGTCCTCAGCACTCCAGGGACTGAGGACCTTGAGACCGGGAATGGAGCCGTACCATGCAGCATAGTCCTGTGAATGTTGTGCAGCGACACCGGCGGCGGCACCGTTGGGGCCACGGAAGACGACGGGACACGGGACGTTTCCACCAGACATGTAGTATGTTTTACCGGCGGAGTTGACGATTTGGTCGATGGCTTGCATTGCAAAGTTGAAGGTCATGAACTCGCAGCTGGGAAATGGGATTAAAATATGTTGGGGGCGAGAGGTAGATGACACACATGGGCCGGAGACCGGCGAGGGCGGCACCGACGGCGAGGCCAGCGAAACCCATCTCGGTAATGGGGGTGTCGACGACACGTTTCTCGCCGAACTTGTCCAAGAGGCCCTTGGTGACCTGGAATGGGAGTGACGATACGATGAGTTTCGACACGGGCGCAACGAGAGGCAGGTACCTTGTATGCGCCGTTGTAGCGAGCGACCTCCTCGCCCATGACGAAGACCGACTCGTCGCGCAGCATTTCTTCCTCCATGGCTACGTTGAGGGCGTCTCGGACAGTCATCTGTGGGTGACATGAGTTGTGCGAAGGGAACAGCGATTTTGGGGAGGCGGACCGAGTTCTCGGACTGGGTGGCATAGCTGCGGGCGAGACGGACGCCAGCGCGAGCGGCGGCGAGGCGGGAGAAGGCAGCGCGGAGGGAAGCCATTTGGAGGTGGAGGAAGAAGAACAAGCCGGGAGCGTGGTGACGGACGGACGCGGAAAAAGAAGCCGAACATGGCTCCAGTCGTTCTCGTCACGGGCGCGTCCAGGTCGCCGTCGCATTGGCTCGCCGTCTCGCCCGCGCTGACTGCCCACCACACAGAGGCATCGGCCTCGCCGTCGTCACAGCCCTCCTCGAAGAGCACGCCGCCCGTGTCATCGCGCTCGCACGATCAAACACGCCCGAGCTTGCCCACCTGGTCGACACCTATCCCGACTCTCTGCTCTCCGTCCCCTGCGATGTGTGAGTCCCAGATCCTGTCCCCACCGTCGCCAACACCGACGCCCCACAGCACAGATCAGTCCGCCCAAGCACAGGCATTCCGCCAGGCACAGGGCAAATTTGGTCCCGTCCTCGACGGCCTCGTCCTCAATGCTGGCGCGCTCGACCCCCTCACCCGCATTGGTGATCCCGCCGTGTCGCTCGACGTCTGGAAACACCACTTTGATGTTAATTTCTTTTCCCTGGTCAGCGCACTCAAGGCTGCCCTTCCAGCCCTGCGTGCCAGCCCCAACACCGGTCGGGTGATATTCATCAGCTCGGGTGCGGCCACGGGAAGCACCCCGGGGTGGGCGCCATACGCTGCAGCCAAGGCTGCCATGAACAGCCTGGCCAGGTAGTACTCCCATTTTCCCGACTCAGTCCCCGGCAGTCTGATCCCACCGCATGTCAGGACTTTGGCCAACGAAGAACCTACCTTGGTCTCCCTCGCGATTTCCCCTGGAAAAGTAGACACAGCCGTACGACCTTCTTCTTCCCTCGAACGCGCTGATCATGACCCCTTCACAGATGCAGGAGACCCTCCGGAATGCCGGTGCTCCTCACATGAATCCAGCCGATCTCCAGATTTTCCTCGACGCTCATCGAGACGGAACTTTGGTGAGGCCGTCGGACGTTGGCTACGTGATCGCAAATCTTTCCCTCCGTGCCCCGGTCTCACTTAGTGGTTCTTTCGTACGTTACAACGATGAGCATTGTAAAGAGTTTGCAAGGAAATGAATGATCCTGTCCCTTTTTCTTCCATCGGAACCGAATTCGAAGCCCCCTGCGGCCGCCGATGGAACCATCCAAGAAGTCGTCCCTTGGCATCATATTTCTCATCCCCTCCATGGTACGCTTATATCACTTCATGCCCTACAGAAACGCATGATTATCCCCCATGACCCGACTGCAAGCGAGCATTGATGGCTCCACATCACCCGCATCCAGATTCTATAACCCAAAGATCATAGACGTCCATCACCATGTCTTTCTCGATGCCCAGAAAAAAGTCAAGAAGAATGCGCTCGTCGGTTGGATCACTCCCCCGGAACACCTCCCCTGGAAACCATCGATGTCCACGTCGGCCATGGACGCAATGGGCATACAAACCGCCATCCTTTCGCCACCTCCTGTGGCCAGCACAGATCGGTCCGAAATCAGGGCTACCAACATTTATTTGTCACAGCTTCGCGCAGCACACCCCACAAGGTTTGGCTTTCTCGCTGGGCTCCCCACCCTGAGCGACATACAAGGTTCAGAACTGTCTGGCAAGTCACTGATGCCCGCCTCCTAACGCTCTTTCGTAGGTGCACTCGATGAGATCACCTTTGCCATTGATCACCTAGGCGCCGATGGTGTCGCCATCGTCTCGTCCTACGGGACAGGAAATGCAGCCAGTAGGCTCTTTCAGACTCCCTTGGTTACCTCTTGGCACTCACGTGCCGACAAGAATACATTGCAGACGATCTGTTTGATCCCATCTGGCGAGAACTTGACAGGAGGCACGCTGTCGTCTTCCTTCACGGCGCACAAACGCCCTCCTCGACACCCTATCCGCATCTCTTTCTAGGGCTCCCCATCAGCGAGGCAAGTCGTGCCTGTCGATCGATTTCATACTTCCACCATACCGGAACTCAACTCTGTCTCTGAAAACGACCCTATAGGTCCCGAACGAAACATTCAAGGCGGCCGCGCACCTGGTCGTCACGGGCAAGAAGCGGCGCTTTCACAACGTCAAGATCGTCCTTGCACATTTGGGGGGCAGTACGCCCTTTTTGGCACCACGCGTCGCAGCCCTGTCGCACTACATGGGGTGTCCACTTCCACCTGATGACATTCTCTCAGATTTCAAAACGTTCTATTTTGAAACAGCCCTCAGCTCGCATCCAACGACTCTCGCTGCGATGGAGGCTTTTGTGCCAATCGATCGCATTCTTTTCGGAAGCGATTATCCAGGTACGGTTTCCTGACGCTTGTGATCGATGTACTAGCTCAACCTTGAATGCCAGCGGTCACCACTGCGACCTCGCGATGGTATACCAGACATCTAGAAGAACACTATGCCACCGACCCACGCAAGTTGGACTGCATTCTGCGACACAATGCGCTCGCGCTCTTCCCGCGGCTGCGAACCTAGATAAGCATGCTCGCCGTCGGTTTCGTTATCAATAGGGTAGTCAAGTTGCGGCGGGGCCATTACTGGGGCTAGACTTACAGCATGTACCGTCTGAGAAAGCATGTATTGTGTGAGGTACATATGTGATAGGATACGAGTAACGAATAAATCGAGAGAATCTCTTCGTATATATTACGATTCGGGGAATGTCTTAGTTGTCTATACGCCGAGCCTGCGAGGCAACGTGGATTAATGACACATCACGGTAACCACAGGAAGCTCACCTCCGCTTACTATGCTCGTAAACTAAATAAGAGATTGACACGGAAGGCACAACCTATAAATGAGGGTAATTGAGCCATGAGGTATTCTAGGGAGCCGAACAACGGAAACCTTGGCCAGTGTCGGAAATAATCCGCGGTAAAAGCCTCTCCAGCCATCTCGTTGATACGCCTTCTGGATCACATCCCAAATACTCGTATAACGTTGTGGGTGCCCGGGGGAACCCGAAGCTTGCATTCGAGTGCGCACTAAATTCAAGGGGTAAACGCTGACGGCGCCGACGCTCCCCGAAATACTACCGAAGGCGAGAAGAGCGAGGACACCAGGTTCGTCCACTCCGGTAGAGCGTATATAGGTCAATTTAAGAGCCTCAAATGTGCTCATATCGATAGCAGAATATCTGTCAACGTACGTGAGAAGCAGCGCAATATTTGAAACAGACAACATACGGAAAGACTCCCACAAGGCCGATCTACAGTCAATTTAGGAAGTATGATGGACGATAAAGGGAGAAGACTGACAGATAATCCACGGTAGAATGCCCTGAACTTCCCCATTTGCCAGACATTACGCGCCGCGCCTACCAAACTTCGCTTCTGCCCGGTTATGCTCATCATTTGGGTCTACGAGAAACTCAGTAATGAAGTAGGCTGGGAGGTGAACCGAATACGGACCTTGAGAGTCTCGATGGGGTATATACCTAGGCTGTATTGAGCAAAAGGCGCATTGCAGCGGCTCAGGACTTACTGAGCTGACTAGACAGCCCGCCGATACCACCTGATAGAAAGCGACTGGTCCCACTAATATCTCGAGGGTCATCAACATGATCCCAATATTTGGCAAATGTACGTTTCTGTCCCCCAACACTGAGCATTGCGCGCGCCGGGTGCAAGAAGACGACGAACAGCTGTCTCATACGCCATGAACTTTATGGCGGACTCTGGGAATATCTTCATGACAGAAAGTCCATTTCCCGTCCAAAAGGCCAAGATGCCACCTTCGGCATATATGCGCGCCACTGCACCGCCTATAGCTCTCAGGCCACTGACGCTGGGCTTGGGGCTAAAGGAAGTCCCTCCCATCTCCGGCGGACGGGTAATCAAGAAAATTTTGAGTCGGTCAAACGGAGCGGTACACGTCCTCGAAACTGCCATTGGGCACAACCGTCAGGAGGCATCGTGTATGCGCGGCGAATGCTTCACCTGCACCCGCCATTCCGCCGGCCAGGAGAAACTTGATTGCTGTGTGGCCCCCTAACCATTCGTGATGTTCCTCCGGCTCTTCCTCGTGCTCGCCGGGGTGAACAGGAGTTGATTGTTCCGGAGTAACTCGTAGTGACGGCATCGATGCAGGTCTGTCTTCTGCAGCTAGACTGACATCACCTTGCGTACGTCAAACGGACTCATGGGTGGAGCATAAAGAAATAAGTGACAAAGCGGCAAACCTTCCACCGTTACTCTCGTCGGATCCCTTCCATCATGCCCCAAGAGTCTCCTCACTTCATAATACCGGTAGATCTCGGATGTCGATGCATTCCGAGGAAGAAGCAACAGGAAATCCCGAAAATGTCGAAAGTCAATGACATGGGCCTGGGGTGACTGCGTCAAAAATGTAATGAACTCCGCCAGGGCAGTGGGAGAAAGGGTGATCCCTAGGGACGGCATCAAATATTGAATACCGGTGCAACGTGTAGCGTCGAGGCCCACTCACCGGCGTCCTCCAAAGCAACTCGAAGTTCCTCCGTGTCCAGGTGGCCGTTTCCGTCTAGATCGAGCTCGTCGTGGAAGATGCTCCACAGCTCTAATAACGATCCGTGATGAGCAAGGAACACAGCATGGCGATTCCGAATTTCAACGCGTTACACTGACCAGCCTCCTTTGCTTCCGCATAATCCCGGAACTCCGGCCAGGGTATGTGGGTCGGTCTTTGACTGGAGATATGGCCGCCACACCGCCGCAATAGCTCGTCTTTATAGACTCTCCACATGTTCTCGGCCTTTTCTGGCGTTAGTGACTCGCCAAGAGGGTTTCCGAGAGTAGCCGCGGTATCCGAGCCCTGAAAGTGCGTATTGGGCAGGCGGCGCCAGAGGTCGTGGAGTCGCCGTTCCCGGTCGTCTTTCCCCTCCCTTTCCCGGAATCCGATAAGGCTTTGGGGGATAAGACGATCGGACCTAAGTCGTGGAATGAATGGGCGATCCCGAACGCCAGAAAGACATGCTTCGTAAATTTCACGCCCTGTGGGCTGAGGACCCGGAGAAAACACGGCTACCGACATAGAATGTAAAGGTTGAACCTGCGACCCTCAATCGATCAATCGCAGTCTTGAAGGCAGGGGACGTCAAAAGGGCATCGTCGGTGGGACCTGAGCGGGTGCTGCTTCAACGAGGTTTGCAGCTGGGACTAGAATGTTTGTGACTGCTTGCTAGAAACCTAATTACTTCCACATGGCAAAAAATTAGCTAGCTACCTTACTGGACCACCATAAATTTATGTAAATAACCGCATCGCCCCATCCTTGCCATCCCACATTACAAGAAGAGATACCGCCCGGCAAACTCAGAGGTCGCGGTCCAAGTACAATATTGATCGGATACAAATCAGCTTCACAGTCCCTCGGAAAGCAGAAAATGCTACACTGGCAACGCGTGTCACCGACACAAGAATGCGGATACGACCAGCGACCCGATACGCTGTAATCCCTGCGCCAGTGCTCGACGAAGCGTTCCCAGCTTCGAGTTTGGCGGAGATGGTTCAAACTTCGTCCGTGGATGCTCCAACGATGTCTCTCTCTTGGGAGGAGGTTCCATCTTGATCGGCACGCCGTAACCAGTACGGGAGTTATTCTCCGGCCACTTCTCGGAGTACATCGTCGACGGTGGCGTGGTGCGTGCTGGTGTGCAACTCGACGCCAGTGTGGAAGAATAGTCGGAATGTGATGGTGCCCTGGCGTGGCCTGTGGGCCCAGAACACTCGTATGTTGATAGCGACGCTGGAGGAGTAGGAAGCTTGCGTGGACCGCCTGGTCGCGTGGTCTCTGGCCTCACTACCGGTATGATTAGTTTTACCTCGCGGGTTTCTACCACCAGGGGGTCCTGCACTGGGATTTCGGGCAGCGGCCGAGAGGCACGTGGCTCCGTTGGCAGCGGTGGGGGAGGAAGAGGTGGAGAAGGCAGGGGAGGTGGTGGTAAAGGTGGAGAAGGCAAGGGAGGTGGTGGTAGGGGAGGAGAAGGCAGGGGAGGAGAAGGTAAAGGCAGAGAAGGCGCAGGCGGCGCCGGCAGAGGCGGAGAAGGTAGAGGCGGTGTGGGCAAAGGTGGTGCTGGTAATGGTGGCGAGTGCCGTGACTATCAAAAATGATCAGCAAAATCAGACGCAAAAGGGGGAAGCGACACACGATGTGCGTTATCGCTATTGGCGAATCACTCGGTGACGAAGATTCAGCTGACCGCGATTTCTGACGGGGAAGCGGAGGTGTTGGTGGACGGTATTCCTACCGTGGGGTGAGTCTCCACGTCCATCCACCACCACCGAACGACTCACCGCTTGCGGCTTGCGCTTTCCAGTTTGCCGCGCCCATGGTGTGGGAGAATGGGGGCGGGATAGCGGATCGCCATCATAACTTTCGGACGGCGAAGGTGGAGTAAACGTGTGGCTCCTCGACATCTCAAACTCCTGTGACTATGTGAGCATTGCCACGTTGGTAACTTCGCTGAGCACCATTGCCCACCGTGCTGGCCGGAGACTGCCGCAATGGCTCTGCTTGGCCATCGAGGTCAGTTGAAGGACCTTCATGGGTCGAAAAATCAACTACAGTGTTAATGGTCGGCAGCGTTGACCGCCGCTCTCTGGAGACCACCCTGTCGATCACGTTCTTCCAATCGTCCGGGAGCTACTTAGTACGGCATAAGCGCCGCCCTTCACAAAAAATGAGGACATTTCCTTACCGGTGGTCTGTCACCCTGCGCGGGAGGGGTAGACGAAATCGAAGACAGGGAGATTTGCCTAAATGGGGCCCCAGGTGATGAGGGAGGAGAAGGCGGTGGTGAAGGGATGAATTTAGGGACTGGTTTCCTGTGGCTCATCGAGCGCACAGGCTCCACTTGAGACATGGCTAAAGTCGGCGGCGGTGGGATCTCAAGAGTACGAGGATGAGACTAAGCGCCAAACTATACGACCGCCAGCTTTAGCCTGGCGGGAAAACTGTTCGCTGGAAGCGCAACTGGGTGGTTAGAGATGAGAAGACGGGCTATTATAAAGGAGTAATGAATGGAAAAGCGTGAGTAGGCTCATATAGGAAAGGGGAGGGGCACGCTTCAAGCTGTACACAGGCAGTAGTCATTGAGGGAACCTGCCTTGAGCTCAATAGCCACGCTGGGAGCAGGATGCTCATGAACTGGACAGCACCACTCACCTCATGTTTTCCATATATAAGCAGTGCTTGCGAACTGCCGCGAGGTGGTCCATGATCACGACAAATGCGTACCTTTGAAGTATAAAGCGGGCATCTTTCTCGACCACGTCACACCATGGCAACCTAGATGGATCCATAGTCCAACGCCGAGAACTCGAGCTCACTATGCTTTCAGATAAGCGATTGTTGAAGCGAAGATCGTATTCCCTGATCACTCTCGGCCCGATTGCACTCCAAGTTGTGGGCAACGCTGCATGCGAAACTGAGCATTGCCTTGGGGTCAGAAGCCAAAATGTGACATTCCGAATTTGGAATGTTCTGTAGAATGAAACTTGGTCGAATCGTCCCGGACTACGGGAACGCTGACTTACCTATCATAGCGATGCCGCGGCCATACCTCACAGGATTTCACAGCCCGGCCCCAGTGATCACGGAAAGGCACACCTTTCACAACAGTACTTGTCACATCTATGTTACTATAACGGACGTGTTGATAAGTCAAAGTATGTGCATACAAATTGTCAGATGGCGTAGAATCAAGATGAATGTGAAGCCACATGGAGTGCCAGGAGGGATCGGTCAGTAGGTGGGTAATAACGTATTAGGGGTATCTTTCGTCGTAAGCGCTAACGTCGTAGAGGTGAGAAAGAGGGCACCGAGTGTTCCAGGTGCGTGAGAACATGCTGGTCATTACGGGAAATCAGTTATGTTGCCGGTAAATAAAATATTCGTAGCAACTGAAAATGGCAAGTCATCAAGGGAACGATGTCTTTTCTGTGACAAGATCATCATGTCTTTTCGTGTCTTGATTACGTGATCGGGAGTCCGTGCGCAACTTCGTCTTCCAGTCACGGACCCACCGCGATAAACGTTCGTTCGCAACCGATTTCTGGGCACCCGAGGGTGAGAGCGGTCTTTTTGATATGAGAGCACGCAGCCGATCTCGTCCTAGAATGGGCGCCAGGGACAGGAAGGACAAGAACACGAGCTTCAGGATGATATTGGGAGAAGTCAATAGGGACGAAACCGTCTGGTGACCAGGAGAAGGGGCGGATGCTACCGTCTGAAGGATATCACCGATCTAGTCAGGGATCAGAGAACGCCAATACCGATAGCAGCGAGGGCTCTACCTGGCACGTGACCGCTGTCCACGGAAGACCGCCAATAAAGGCACCCAGAAAGCAGTCGGTCAGCGGTACACCACAGACACCGCATGCAATGTTAATTCCCGACCAGGGTACAAGCCCAATGAGGCGCAGTATCGACAGGCGAACCCAAGCCGGTGACCTCGGCGCCGAGCCAGCGGCTAAGTCTGTCTCGCCTTCCAATGCGTTTCGGGTCATGTCCAATGCACGTGGAAACCATCGGCTAAGTGTTGGGGCTAAGGGTGCACTGAGAACGGTGGCGATCACTGATCCGATGGTGGTCAAAAAGGTCAGGAGCAAGGTGGCCAATAGGGGGTGAAAGAGAGCCCCAGCGAGCACATTCTACGCGAGTCAATCAGTCACACGAGTTCGGTGATAAAAACATTTTGCCTCAAAACCAACCCAAATGACGCTGCCAGGTATGGACCAGGCATGTTTCCAAGCCGCAGTGACGGAAAGCACACCGATGACATGCACAAATGGACCAGGTCCAAGCTGAGAATACTTCTGGAGCTCCTTACCAAGTTCAGCGAGCTCAGCCAGTGTCCGTGGCCATGCGACAGAAATGGGTAAGGAATACAGTGACCAAAAGGCTACGGAAGTAGACAAGGGGAAGAGGAGCATGACGAACAGGATCGGTGCGTGTGCCTAGCAAAGAACATTAACTGGCGCACGAGACCGAGGAAATGGGTGACTGACCGGAGGGTGAAAGGGTCGCCAACGATGTGAACTGGCGTCTTTCCCGTCTAGAACGTCACCAAACGTGGTCTGTGACGAAGCCGAAAGCGGAAGGACGAGGTTAAGGTCGCCAGCGGAGCGCGGCGATGAGGGGGTTGGACAGGCAAAAGGCCGTTTGGGCAGATGAAGAAATTCCAGACATTTTTCCGCCATGGAGGAGAGCACGGAGGGCTGGGGGGCGACCAAAGAGGGAGGACTATGCACCGCAGACTGCGGGTTTGGTTCGGAGTGTTGGGTAGGGAGAACGAGAGAGGACGAACGACGCCTCCCAAGAGTGTTTATTGACAAGGCGGGGCGTACACACGTGGAGGAAGCGCGACTTCGATTAGGAGGGGGGACGACCAAGGTCATGACGGAGTAAACGAGTGTTGGGCCAGGACCACTGCTGACCTGTGTCGAACGGAGACCCACATCAAAAATCGGCCAACTACGTAATGGCCTGACACGGCTGCTCGGCACGCTAGACAAAAACATGTCATACTTGCATGACTCAGCGGGCCAGCTGAGAAATACAACGCATACAGTAGCTGTACAAATCACATTGCATAGGTTTTGCTTAGTGTGCCCTCCGACTCTCCTGAATGACAGCGCCAAGTTCCTCCAATTTGCGCTTTGAGCGCAAGAGTGTACCAAGCTGTCGCACGTCAGTTCCAGCAGCCTTGCTACCATCGCGAACGCGCAACTTACCCGCTTCTTGGTCAACTTGCGTGCTTTTTTGTCCTATGAAAAGATCACCGTAAGCATCTGCCGGCCGAGATCGTGACGCCGTACCTTGGAGTTTCTCAGCAACTCCATCACTCTTCGTTCGTACGGGGAGAATCCCGCGACCTCGCGGACGACAGACCGCACAAACTTGGTTTTGGTGGATTGGATGCCTTTTCGCTGACTTGGGCGGGAGGTCTTCGCAATGGGTGTCGTGGGGTGGCCTTTGTTAGGGCCAGAACGAAGGTCTGGCGGACAAAAGAAATCAGAAATCGGTGACGCAAGTTGCATTTCCGACTCACTGCTGCGGACCATGATCCTGACGGTCTTGTGGAGGCAGTTTCGACAAGAGGTCTCGCTCAATCCCCTGCCACCCGACCGTGGGCATAGTGGCTGTGATGGTGGCTTGCACCTGTACAGTTTTTCTCCCACACTTCAGCGCCCAAACTCGGTCGTACCCCTAAGTGACAAGTGGCAAACCAAGTCCCAAAAAACCAAACCGAGTCGTATATTCTCGAAAAACTGATTAGTATTCGCGGCGAGATTCGTTATCTCCGTAGAATGTGTATCATCTTCTAACTACCCTCACTCTCCCTGTCGCGCTCGTACCTACAACAAGGTCATCTTGACCCTTGGACACCGAACCAGAAGTAGGCGATGTACGCGCAGAGGATGGTAGGAGGATCGGTGTGGGCGGCCGGAGCGAATCGGTGGACTGCTCACCTCGGACAAGATGCCTCCGTGCGCTACCTTCCTCTTCCTCCTCTTCCTCCTCATCGTCATCATCGTCTTCGACTGCATCCTGTAGTTCACGGCGTACCCACGTGTCAACAAAAGGATCAATGTTGATACAAAATAGCCTTACCGGATCAAAGTCTTCCATCTGTTTATCAGCCTCCTCCTCGTCATCATCGACATCACCATACTCCTCATCATCTATCCAACGACCCCGCCAGTCTACCATGTCCAACTCCTCCGGACTCTGAGGTCTCAAACGCAACCACTGCATCCGTGGCCCAGACTTAGCCCGCTCGCTCACTTTGAATCCGTATATCCGCGGCTCATAGACACGCCCCTCAGGTCGCTTTTGGCCCCCGTGGGGATTGGGATTGATAAAGGGCGTCCGTTGTGACGAGCTGTTGCCAGAGTCCGGAGACCGTCCAGGAGAAAGCGACGATTCCGTTGACGAAGATGGTTTCCAAAACGGGGCGGGTGCGAGCTCGCGGTAGCTCTGGAAAAACAAGTGCGGAAATGTGGTGCCAAAGAATGCCCCTACGTCCCTCAAACATGCGTCAGCTGACGAGTGCATAATAGAAAATCAGAGCTCAGACCATCGACACCTTGAAAACGGCTGCTCGGAGGAGCATATATATCATTACAGTTTGGGCAATAGAGCTTGACTGTATCGATGCCAGGAAGATCGGAGCGACCGCACGGCACCACATTGCATCCTATGCAATAAACTCGTGGGCAGACGCCAAACGCGGCGCTTTCGTACTTGTCCACCTGACGGTATGCGTGAGATCGGGACAGAGGAGGTGGGTAATAGAAGCAGACCATGGACTGCAAGCCGGCTCGCGTCAGGATATAGCGCTGATGCACGAGGCCGTATAACAGTTCGGCCGATGCCTCCACGATCGTTACATCCGGGATTTTCGACATGTCTTCGTCTGCATCACCATCATAAATGAATGCAATGTTCTCATGGGTCAGGGATTGACGCACCTGGCTCGACGTCCAAGACCATCTCCATTGCCTCTTTCCAGAAGGGGACCATGGTGTTCAGGCCCGTGAGGTTGAAGTCATCTTCGATAAAGTCCTCCGACACCTCGCAGAAGTACTCGTGGCCGGGTAAAGAACAAAACCAGCTGATCCACGTGAGCGTGGAAGTGGGTGTCGAAGATGCTGGTGAAGCCATGAGTGTCAATGAGTCAATGGCAATGCCGTGCATGAGACTCACTGTATCCCTCGTCTACTTCGTCCATAACCTCGTCTGCCTCGCCATTTCCGCTCACAGCCTCCTCTTCGAGCTCGACCTGCTCCTCGACCTGCTCCTGGGGCCGCGACATTGGAGAGTTGCGGTTGCACACTGACGTTCAATCACCCCCGCCCTTTCTCGATCGGGCATCCATACATATATTCAGACTCCGCTACGTGCACTTCCGAGATCTACTAGTACGTGAAGCTGCACCTCAACTGCTCGCTGACATGGCCCGCCCAGAACGAGGACCCCATGATCACGAGTAACACGAGCTGACAGACCACCCAGCTCAGTGTCACATACAGCGATGCCTTCCACCCCTCCAGCGCGTCCACCTCTGCCGCAAACGTGCTGACTGTCGTAAGGCACCCGCAGTACCCGTCGCCCAGGCCCTGTAGTAAAGAGCATGCAGTGGGAGAGATGGAAGGCACACCCTGAAGAACGTGGAATGCGCCGAGAAGCGCGGTCCCAAATGCGTTCGCAGTGAATGTGCCTAACGGGAAGAGCCTGATTCGCGGGTTCAGATTGAGTGAAAGCAGGTATCTCGTTAACGTCCCTGGGTAGGAAAACAGAAGGGCCGCAGTCACTTGATGTCGGTAATTGGCAGGTAAGCGGAAATATGCAGGGAATGTGGCAGCATAGGTCAAGACAGATAAGACGGTGAGGCAGTAGCGCACGTTTCTTCTAGGTGGTCTCAGGGATGGCAGGTACGGTAAGATCGAACCGGCGATGTGCACTCCGAACATGAGCGAAGCCAACGATACCAAGAGGGTCACCCATGTCTTTGTGAGACCATCTATAAACTAGGTGACGTAAAAAGGGGTGAAGCCCTCAGTGGAAGGCAAGGACATACATTTCTAAGTCCCGCTCTATGAAACTGTCCTGTATTGACCCAAGAGTCGAACACGTCAATTTGCCAGCCGGAGAACGTGGTTAACGATCCGCAGAATCCTGCCAAAACGACCACGCGTCAGCAAGACAGCGCGGTTGAGGGGAGCGCAGTCGATGATCTAACCGGTCGTAACGGCTGTATAGAGGGGTCCGTAGCTTGAAAGGACTGTATGTTCGACTGCAGCCACGACATAGAAAATACACTCACAAGTTCCCAAATGGGGCTTTCATCCCCAGGGCAATCCCCATGACGAAGCACCCAGTCGCTTGGACATAAGCTAACGGAAAGATGCTCTGTCCATCGTAGCTTGCCAAAGCGGTGAGCCCGAGTCTGGCAAGTACGCCCAGAATGGAAGCAGGCATGAGAAGAGTGAGAACATGAACTGAGTATGGCGAATATATCTTTGCAGGAGGCAGCCCTTCCACCTCATCTGGGGGACGGTCTATGGTGGCTAGAGAATCCGCGCTGGTCACGGTACGATGGCTGGCGATGACAGAGCCAACGTCATGGTGACGCTCGGTGGGACCATTGACAGCCATACGGGCTTGGCGTGACTTGTCATTAATTGGGAGAGTGAGTGGAGGAGCACTGTTTCCCGGCGCATGCGCACGGGCCGTCGCCGCCGCCTCGTCGTCCATGGTGAAACTATGAAATGAATGATGCAAGTGGTGGTCACATGACCGGTCGATCAACTGGGGGGAGCCGGGGACAAAGTACAGCACGAGCAGACCACCACCCCGCACCAACATGAGTAACATGGAGAGTCAGTACAACTTCGCACGATCCATCGCTGCACCTCTAACGCACACGCAGAGACCCTGTTTCAACTTAAAGTTCTCCCATCGCCCCAACCCGAGATCCACGTTGACGTTATCATCACAGTTTACGGCCAAGACGCTCAACAGGCAAGCCAAGAAGGCGCAAAAGGACGAAACGGCCGAGAAGGCGAGGTTGAAGAAGGTCCGTTCAATTGTTGTGCTCATTCCTGTTCGTGCCAAGTAACGGTCTGTGGGATCCCGAACCCTCACAGGCGCTTCAACAAGGCAACAACGACGGCGCACGGATATACGCCTCCAATGCGATCCGGAAGAAATCAGAGGCTCTGAATTTACTTCGTTTGGCTAGTCGCATTGATGCAGTTGCGAGCAGGGTGGAGACCGCGGTCACGATGAGACAGGTGACTGGAAACATGACGTCCGTAGTCAAAGGGATGGACAGGGCAATGGAAAGCATGAACCTAGAGAAGGTGCGGTAATGGTGTGCAACGTTCGAGAAACCGTTCATCGTTTTCCCAAGATCTCGCTCGTGATGGACAAATTCGAGGCTCAATTCTCAGATCTGGACGTACAGACGTCCTACATGGAAGACGCAATGTCCAGCACCACCGCCGTCTCTACACCGCAAGACCAAGTAGACCAGCTTATGCGGCAGACGGCAGAGGAAGCGAACATAGAGCTGCAACATGATCTCGCTGCCAAGGACCTCTCTGCTGTCGTTTCTGATCTATCCAAGGGCGAGACCATCGGCGAGGAGGATGACAAGTTGGTGGAAAGACTGAGAGCCCTTCGACCTGCATCATAGTCATAGCGCGTTATCTGAACGCTGCCGTTCTTGTATTAGTACTACTTTCAACATTGCATATCGCCGATCACGCCGGAGCACAAAAATTAAATGGGGCAAGGCTCCAAGCAGGTGAGTTACACAGGTAAGGTTGAAGACAAGGAGTGATGTGACTTACTACCAAAGGATATAGCAAGTAATAAAGAGCGATACAAGTATGAAGACAAAATGAAATAATAGATAGCGAAAATTTACCGGCAACCAAAAACGAAAGCAGACCACATATGTGCACACCAAAGATCATCAATATCCATCGTTGACATCACTCGCTGTGATTCTTGACAAAGACGGTGAACTCAGACATGAGTTGGTCTCTCTCACGACCACCGAGACCAGATTCTGCGAGGAGTTTCTCAACACGTGATAGTAGCCCGTGGGGACCCTCAAGTGGGATAATATGCGCGTCGAAGCGGTGGACGTCTGGACATGACATCATGCGTCAAGTCGGCGAGAGGCACAAGGGCAGACAGAGCTCTTACATTTTTTGAAAGTTTGAAACCGAGACTCAGACAGCAGGCTTTCAAACACCTTGGTAACGTCCGACCCATTTGCTTTCTTTTTCTCCTGCTTCGCCTTTTCGCGCGACAGGATCAACCCCGGCATGAGGACCTCTTCGCGTAAACGTGAAGGTGCCCAAGAGAGTCCCAGACCAAGATCAAGTGAACGTCCTTTTCCTCTGGGTTTACGTTCCGCAGGCTTGGAATGACCTGGCTCAGCGGAATCTCGCGTGTTGTAGCTTTGTCCCCGTGAATGCTTAGCGTGGGTATCGACAACGTTGTACAATGGACTTGTCGGTTGAGATTGAGGAAGACTGGGTGTGTGCCTAGGAAAGTCGTTCTGATTTGGTCCATTCGGTAAGCGGAAGATTTGAGCATTCGGAGAGCTAGGTACCGAAGAGGGATGTTCAAATGCGAATGTTCCATGCGAAGCGCCCAGGACGTGCCTGCCAGATGCGCGACCCCAACTAGAGGATTGTCCCATTGGTGTGGCACTCCCGGTACCTTTTCCAGTCGACTTTGTCTGCAAGGAAACTGACGAAAACGACATGACCGATGCATCACCCGTGTGATTTGGTAATTGAGACGTCATAGGTGATTCTGCCTGTGCAGGATGGTGCACGACCAGGCGGGACTTCCCACCTCGCGCAGAGTCGCTCGAGATGGTCCGTTCCAATGAATGGAGACTAGAGGATACGTTATCATTTGGGTCCTGTATCGTGGAACCACTTCGGTTGAGAGCGGAAACTGGGCGCTCGAAATCAAAGCTGCCGAGCTTGCTGCGGTGACTGGTCATGTTGCGCGTCGGGTTGACAATGTTGGGGATGGGTGTTTTGTGAGTGGGTCCATCGGTCGAACTAGTGGCGGCCCGCCTGCTTGGCCCTTGTACGTTATCGTCCTTCATTCTGGGCGAGTCTTTGCCACTCAAGAATCGGGCAGTGAGACGGCCCTTTGATGGTGCCCGTTGCTGCGTTCCAGTGAGCGATTGAGAACTCGAGACAAGGACTTGTTCACGGTGGGCTATAGCGACGGACCTGCCTTTGGCAACCTCTGCCTTGCCGCCAGAATCCACACCGGGCAAACTAGTACTGGGCCGCAAGGGGGAGCCAATGTCACTGGGCCGCTGTGGGGTAGGTGGGGTATGAATGATCCGGGGTATCACGGGTAAGTGATGTGATGCAAGGAGGGGTTGGTCATTCTCCTCAGATGAAGCCGAATCTACGGTGGGGAGGTGTGGGAATGCGGGATGAGCAACGAACTGGGACGAAAAATGATTGAGAGAAAGAGGTGAAGGATCTGTCGGGAGAGATTGGGAAATGAAATTAACAGAGGGACGAATGTCGGGAAGGGGCTTTTCTGAGCCCGTGAGGAGTCTTTCTCTTTCTTTGCCTTTGTTTCGAGATCCGCTGTCTGAAAGATGAAGATGCTTGTGGACGGGTCGATGGGAAGGCTCTTCCGGAAGAGCAACTGCGCTGTCATGGGGTGGGCGTTCTGAACCAAGGGAATACCTCCTACCATGTGAGTGACTAGGCTGAGGGTTCTGTACGTGGGGAAGGGGCAAATGAGAGGTAGATGATTTCGGGGTGCTGCGATGGGAGCCACCGAGACCAAACGATCGGCGACGGGGGCTTGCGGACAAAGGTATTGGGCTGGATGGGACAGGGATGGAGTAGGGTGATTTTGAATCATCGACAGACTTTGGAGTAGAAGGACGGGATGTCAATCTGAAGGATCGTTTGCGAGACGACTTGGACCGAGACTCGGATACGGATGTGGAGGTAGAGGTGGAACCATTCCTCTCGGAGGTGGTTGATTGCTGTGGAGTAGAGACAGTCGAGGAGGATCGGCGAGTCAAGGAAATACCGAAGAAGGTGGGCAATGGCAGCTTGCGGATCGAGGAGGAGGGTGTTTCTGAACGAGGAAAGTGAAGGTCATCGGATTCGTATCCGCAAGAGTCACTGCATCGATCGTGATCCTGGGGGGACGTATGGGTATCAGCAGGGGGGTATGCATATGTGTGGCGTCCGAGATTCATACGGTTCCTCAAGGCATCGGAAGGAAGCGGGGTGATCGTAGAGTGGGTGGCGGTGGTCGTCGAAGAAACGGGGCGGTTTTGGGGGCGGACGGAGGACTTGGCGTAGCTGGAGGGGGGGTTGTCGGAGGAAGGGTCTTTGTGCGCATGACGGGAGTGGGGATGAGTGGATGGGAGACATGGAGAGGGGTCGGGGATGGGGTCTGGCGGGGGCGGGTCCTGCTGGGAGCGTGAACGCGAGCGGGAGCGGGAGCGGAAGAAAGCTTTGAACTGGGGTGGAAGAGTTGGGCACGAGGCGGTGGATGGCAGGTCGTACACACCTTGTTTTCACGCTTTGGGGGGGGCTGAGGATCCGTGGTGGAGGGTATAACGGCCAGCGCGGTCATTTTGGAGGGAGACTGGACGAGAGCGGGACACGCGCTGGCATCGAGTTCAACGGGCTCATACGCAGTGGGAGCGGCGGATATAACACATGCGTGGGAACGGGGGGTCGCTAAAGGGGGGGTCACGAAAGAAGGGGGAAAGGATCGCGCCATCGGAATGCCACCAGACGCAAGATGGAGGATGCAGGCGATGGCGTGCACATCCATGCAGGTGCTGCGCTCCCTCAGACGCGTCCCCGTCCGTCGGTCCTCCTCCTACGCCACACCCCGGAGAGCCCGGACGCCCTCCTTCCCCTGCGTCGATGCACACGCCGAACGAGAGTGCCGCATCATCGCTGCCTCCCACTCCCGCTTCGCACAACCACCGGCTGACTCCGGCCCAGAGCCTGCCTACGCCCGTCCCAGTCCCCTCTCCTACACCGTCTTCCACCACCCGCATCCTTTCTCCCTCACCTATGCCGATCCCCTTTCCTCTTTTGACATCGCTTACGAGTCCTGGGGCACCCTTTCTCCCACCAGAGACAACGTCATTCTCCTCCACACCGGCTTATCTGCCTCCTCCCATGCTGCTTCCACTCCCTTGAATCCCGCACCAGGCTGGTGGGAAAAGTTCATCGGGCCCGGCAAGGCCCTCGACACCAACCACTTCTTCGTCGTCTGCACAAACGTCCTCGGAGGCTGCTACGGCTCCACTGGTCCCTCCTCCATCGACCCGTCCACAGGCCGCCACTTCGCCACACGCTTCCCCGTGCTTTCCATTTTTGACATGGTCAACGCTCAATTCAAGCTCCTCGATTCCCTCGGTATCGATCGACTCTACGCCAGTGTTGGCTCTTCCATGGGTGCAATGCAGAGCCTCGCCGCAGGCTGGCTGTTCCCCGATCGTGTCCGCAAAATCGTCAGTATCAGTGGCACCGCAAGAAGCTCTCCAGGAAGCATAGCAATGCGTCACGCCCAAAGAAGTGGTCCGTACCTCCTCCTTCATTCCATCCTCCCTCTAACATCCCTCCAGTCCTCATGGCGGACCCCAATTGGAACAATGGTTTCTATTATGACGGCCTGCCTCCCCATACTGGAATGAAACTTGCTCGCCGTCGGTCACTCCCTACCTAGGCACGATTACATAAGCTGATGGCTTCTTTTTTTTTTTAGAGATCGCCACTATCACCTACCGTTCCGGCCCTGAATGGGACTTGCGCTTTGGTCGCAAACTGCGCGACGATGATGTTTCTCTTTCTCATAACCAATCAAGGTCACCGACTCTATGTCCTGACTTTCTTATTGAAACCTATCTTGATCATCAGGTACGATCCTGTCACAATCTCGTTACTCGACCCAAGTAACTAGTATGATTCACTCACCTTTCTTATTAGGGCGAGCAGTTCTGTTTGAAATATGATGCCAACTCTCTCCTTTACATCTCAAAGGCGATGGACCTCTTTGACCTTACTTTGCCTGCCCTTGAACAACTTGCAATGTACCCGCCTTCGTCATCCATCACCCAGCCACCCACGTCCACCCTGTCCCAAAGTGCCTCATACTCCAAGTCGCATCCTCCCCCAGTGAATCAAGCCCCACACCTGCCTGAATTGGCTAAAGGCCTTGGTCCGCTCGTATCCACGCCGATTCTCGTTTTAGGCGTACAAAGCGATATTCTATTTCCGGTCGAGCAACAGCGCGAACTGGTCGATGCCCTTCGGATGGCAGGCAATACGCAAGTTAGTTACTTTGAGCTCGGTGGCGTATGGGGCCACGACACTTTCCTGTGAGTGCTGTCCTGTTTGACCATGAGAGGGGAGCGGAAGGGGCGCGAGAATGGTCGCTCGATCACTTTGATGCACCGTTATATACCCCAGTAGGCCGTACATTTCACACCCGGATTGATCCCACCCCGTGGTTTCTGGGCGTTTCAACCGTGGCTACACTTCCTCTTTTCTCCGAATGGGCCCCGTGTCATTTGCTGGCTTGGTTGGGGAAATGGAATCTGGAGATGTTAGGCGTTTAGGCGGTCGTGACTGACTATTTTTATCTTCTTTCGCAGGCTCGATGTTCTGAACGTTGGGGGGGCTGTAAAGGGATTCCTGTCATGAGCCGTGTCAGCTGGCAAGGGCTGACAGGGGACTGGTGAACGTTTGAGGGTCGTAAGCGTAGGACAGCACCCGTCCCTTCTTACAAGTACATACACCTGGACGTCTGTAACAGTACTTGGAAAAATTGTGAGTGACATATCCGGCTGGCTCGGATAAGCTGGGTCTCCGCAGTGGCCGGTTACGCGTAGCCCTTGCTACCACCAACCCACATCCCACGTCATGAATCGCATCTTCGGTACATCCTCCGCTAAGAAACCTAAACCAACACTCCAGGACGCCATCAATTCCGTGTGTCGTTTCCACCCGTTCCTCTCCGCTTCGCGACCAGCCGCATCCTTAACCGCGTCGACAGACCGACACACGGATAGCCTCGATCGAGGTCAACATCAAGAAGCTCGATGGCGAACTGCTGCGATACAAGGAGCAAATGAGCAAGCTCCGCAACGGGCCTGGCAAGGTGACCACGAAGCCACGCTCGCGTCCACACCCGTCCTGCTCACGCCGCTGTCCATTATCTAGAGAGCAATCGAGCAACGCGCCCTCCGCGTCCTCCGGCAGAGAAAGATGTACGAGTCCCAGCTCGCTCAGCTCGCACAACAGACGTTTAACATGGAATCGGCCGCGATCGCGACCGAGAACTTGCGGAACACGATGGCGACCGTCGAGGCGATGAAACTCGCAAACAAGGAGATGAGGAAGCAATACGGCAAGATAGACATTGACAAGATTGAGGTGCCTGCCCCTCCCCGCTGGTTATGCCGTGTGGGCGACTCACTTGGACGACGGCGTAGAATATGCACTATGACATGGAGGACCTGTTGGAGCAGGCAAACGAGATACAGGAGTCGCTGGGGAGATCGTATGCGGTGCCTGACGAGCTCGACGAAGCGGATCTCGAGGCTGGCGAGTCTATTTCCTTGTGTCGCACGTTCCGTCGTTTAAAGCTGCTGTAGAACTCGATGCATTGCAGCTTGAGGAAGAGGAAGAAGGTACCTCGTATCTGACCGATCTCAACAAGGTCCCCGACTTTACGGACGCACCACCCCAGGAGCTCAGTGAGGCATGTCTCGTATCTTTCGTGGTTACCGTGGTAGACTTACTGGCGTTCCTCGTCACAGCCGACTCAGAAAGAAGCTGTCAAGACAACAGGATAGGGATCGCACGCTTCAATTGTATCGAACTTTATAATTCAAGCATGTATTCCTGGAAGCACATGTCGGCACTCCACAGTAACCACGTGTCCGATATAGCAAAGATACAGTTTGAAAGTGAACGTTAGCCATATCGTTGACCGTCGCCGTGATCGGCGAACCAGTCATCCGTGGCACGAGACTCCTCCACGGTCGCAGTATTCAGAATAACAGATTTGCTCTGTGAGTCTGTGACCTTTGTTAGGTAGATCCAATTCCAAATGGGCGTACGTACATGCTTCGAATGCCTCGATTCCATTTTCCCGACCAATTCCGCTTTCTTTCATGCCGCCCCTGCGATAGGTAGAGGTTTATCTCATGTACGCACGTTCCCCCATGAACACATACCAAGGAGAGCTGGGATCGTTGCGATGGTGTGTGTTCACCCACACAAGACCTGCCTCAATTGCATCTGCAACGCGATGTGCTCTTGATAAATTGGAAGTCCATATCCCTGCGCCTAACCCATACTTGGATGCGTTGGCGAGCGCTATGCCTTCTTCCTCTTCCTACGAGGTATCACTATCTTTGGCATCCCCTGAAACAATGGAACTACTACTTACACAGAACTTCTTGACAACGACCACCGGACCAAATATTTCTTCTTGCCATATCTCATCCCGAGTGTCCACGTTTGTGATGACCGTTGGTGGATAGAAGCTTCCCATGGAGAAGTCGAAGCCATCGAGTGCCGACCTGCCACTCATACGTGTTCCGCCGGCGATGATATTCCCATTTTTGCGGCTTCGAACCATCCTCTCGATTCGTTCAAGATGTCGGCTAGAGATGACAGATCCCATCGAGGATTGTGGGTTTGAGGCTGAAAACGGTTGGTGTCCGGACACCCTTCAGGATACGAGACTCACGGTCGCCCATGCGCGAACGTATGCTTTCCACTTTGTCAAGGAATGCCTGCATGAACTCGTCGTATATCTTTTCCTGGACGATTATCCGGGCTCCCGAGACGCACGTTTGTCCAGAAGCAACGAACGACGCAAAGGCGACGCCGTTTACCGCCGAGACGAGGTCTGCATCATTGAACACGACAATCGGAGCCTGATGACCGGATCAACTTGGGCCAAAGCGCCGTTCCGACACTCACTTTGCCACCCAGCTCGGCAGTGAATGCGGCCAGGTTGCCACCAACAACGGCGCCGAGTGCACGCCCGGTCTGTGTCCCAGCCTTTGTGAGAGTCAGAGATCCAAAACATCACGGCTATGCTTGATTGCTTACTGTGATGTCGACTTTTCGGATGAGTGGATGGGAGGCGAGTTGCTTTCCCGTCGTGTGTCCGTAACCGGGCAAGACAGTGAACACGCCGTCAGGCACTAGGTTGTGATCGGGCGGCATGCCAATGAGATACTGTTGGCAACGGACCTCCTGCCTCTCGTGTGAGTTCCGAGAATTCCAGCAACGACATCGGTGCAAGCTGTTACATGAACTATGATTGCTGTGAACGAAATTTGGAGGCTGGGGCGTTACCTCGGAGGGTTTGACAATAACGCTGTTACCGGCGGCCAGTGCGGGGGCAATCTTCTTTACGGCGATGAGCAAGGGATGATTGAAAGGCTAATTCCGATGAGGCGCGGAAAGGCGATGGACAGTTCCAAAGCTCACGGTAATCTGTGCAACAACGCCGAGGGGAACACGGTGTACAAAGTTTAACAACTTTCCTTGGGTCGGGGCCACGAAGCCTTGGTGGGTTCTCAGTAGAGCGGCGTAATAGCGCCTGCATCGCTTAGTTGAGCTGTGGCTCTATCGCTGAAGAAGTAACACACAGCCATTCTGGCAGACGACCGATCTGGGCATTCATCTCTCGTATAGCCCTTCCGGTCTGCTGGGTCTCCATCTTGGCCATGGCTGTAGTGCGTTCTTGCAGGAGGCTGGCCATGCGCGCGAGAACGGTAGCGCGGGCCAGAAGGGATGCCCTGGACCACACGCCGGATCGGTATGCGGCATGTGCTTTGGCCACGGACGTGTCCACGTCGTGAGCGGTGGCAGCGCCCACGCTGTATGCACGTGAGCGGAAGCGATGGTCTATGTGGGGAAGAGACGAACGAGCAGATGAGCTGTCCTGTGGCCGGGTTGCGCACGGCAAAGCTGCGAGGGGGGCGTGAGGGTCGCGCGCTTGCAGAACAGCTCAAGACGGACATACTGGGGAGACATGACATGGGGGGGGGAGGTGTGGCTGTGTTTATTGACGACGCGATCTGATCACGTGAGAATGGCATGACCTTGGGTCCGCGCCGTTGACCCAGGTCAGCCATGTCCACCGCCCAGCCCGCTCTGCGACGATCTGCGAGGGCGGCCTCCCTCGACCCCGCCGGGACTGCCCCCGCCAGAGCCGCCCCTCTCCCGGCTGCTAATGGCGCTACAAAGCCCGCAAAACCACTCGCAAGAGCAGGCAGTCGATCCTCCAAGCGCGCGTCCTCCCCCGTACGCGGCTCTCCCCCTCCAAAAAAGCGTGCACGCTCCAAAGGCATCGTGTCCGATAACGAGGACGCCAGGGCTGCCACTCTAAAAAAAAGCTCGTCCGGCAGAAAACCAGTCAGAAAACCAACCCTCAATGGCCTCCCCACCGTGTCCGAGGAGCACCACCAGCTCAAACCCTATTTCAACCCTCTCCCTACCCCCTCCGCGCACCCCCGCCCCCCAAACCAGCTCTTCGTCTGGGGTGCCGGCAACTTCGGTCAGTTTGGGATGGGCCCAGACTTCCTCGGCGAGTTCTCCTTTCCAAAGCGCAATCCTTGGGTCGATGAGAAAATAAAGGAGGGTCTGTTTGGTTCCGAAGGCGCCGGCCTCGAGGCAGTCGCGGCCGGAGGGCTGCATACCCTTTTCATTGACGAAAAGGGCACTGTATGTCATCCCGCGCTCCTCCTTAAATTCCCTGCCCACTTATTTCGCTAGGTTTGGTCGTGTGGTGTGAATGATGATGCCGCGTTGGGGCGTGTCACCAAGGACGTCCCTGACCCCGACAATCTGGGCTCCTTCATTGACATCGACACTATCACCTCTTACCCCTATCCATTACAGTCCTTGGTGGACGCCAAGTTCCGCGCTGTGCGCATCGCCGCAGGAGACAGTGTGTCTGCTGCCATTAGCTCTGATGGTGACCTCCGCGTTTGGGGATCTTTTCGGGTAAGCTCCCTATTTCCTCCTTTTCGATTACGGATCACACGAATGAATTTCCCAAACCGACAGGCTAATGAGGGTTCCCTCGGCTTTTCAAGCGGTACAAGACACGAATTCCTGCCCGTCCCCATCCTCCACCTGCCTCATAAACCTGGCGACTTCGAAAAGGCTGTCTCCGTCGTTGCCGGGAATAACCATCTGCTGGTGCTCACGACTCACGGCAACGTTTATGCTTGGGGCGCCGGTGAGCATGGCCAGCTCGGTCGCAAAATTATCGATCGTCGCAAGATCCATGGCACCGTCCCCGAAAAAATCGCCCTTGGTACTCGGTTCAACAGAGCCGTGGTCGTCGGGGCGGGCAACTATTGTTCGTTTGCTGTCGACGAATCTGGGGACGTCTGGGGATGGGGTCTCAACTCGATGGGCCAAACTGGACTCGACATCTCGGACGAAGTTCAATCGCCTAAGCGGATCGAATCGCTCTCCAAAGAGGTCCTCGGAGGAGACGTTGTTGTCCAGATTGCCGGTGGGGAACACCATACGCTCTTCTTGACTGCCGCCGGAAAGGTGTACGCCTGTGGCCGGTGCGACAGTGGTCAACTTGGTATCAAGGAGGACGACGAAAAATACAAAGCCCGTCCCAACGCGGATTTCGTCGTGGAACCTCTACCAATCTCTTTCGACGATTCCGACGATCCCATTGTCCATATCGCAGCGGGGACGCACAATAACATGGCTATCTCAAGAGATGGCCTACTCTATGCTTGGGGTGCGGAGACCCAAGGAGAGCTGGGCGTTAAGGAAAAGGAAGCTACTACGCCCACCCCAGTGGTCCGCCGAGAAGGCAAGTTTGTGGCTTCCACGGTTGCGTGTGGAGGGCAACATACGCTGGGTCTGTTCAGAAGTAAGGAATGATGCACGATGCATGACGACTTGCAACACCATAGACTGCATTACCTATCTGTTTGGACTATTTCATGCATTGCTACGTCATGCTATAGCACGCGCATCACGAGTCCCGTTACTTATTGAATCGTCACTCAATGTATCCACTTCATGATATATATACATCGTTCAATCGATGTTCTAGATTGCAATACAGGCGCATAGTTTCAATCATACGTGGCAGCCAAACGGCCAACAATGTATTCTTCCGTGGTCACGGACCTGTGTCTGCTCGGATTCGTTGGGCTCACGCAGGTTGGCAGAGACTCGATCACCGCGTCAAAGTTGGGATTGCAAAAGAAGGCGATTGACTGACGACTAGGCGTCATACCTTCCGTGTCGCTAATCTTTTGCGCCGGTGGGGCCACTACCCGATGTAGCGTGGAACGGAGCACGTTGTTGCTCCAACGCGCCAGCAAATCACCTGCGTTCACAACAATGGTCCCCGGCTAAACGGCATCGTCAGTAATCCGTTCCATTGAAGTCATACATCCGAACTCAGACGTACAATGGGCGTCGCAGGCTGGAAGTGCTGCGTATGTGGGTTTTGAACTTCTAATCCCCCGACCTGGAAGGACGAGTCAACATGGACGGGTACGAAGCCACCCGTGTCTACGCACGGAATCCTGGAACAGCAGGGTCACAGTGCCGTAATCTGCAAATGTGTGGTCAGCGTCGAATCAGAGCCGAGGACGGAGTACGGGCATACCCGAATGTGCACCTGCTCTCGCTTGCCCCTCTTGTGAGAGCAGCCTGGTGCGAATGGAGGGGTACGAGAGAAGTCTCAAATTGTGGTACTGTTGGTCAATCTTGCGGTCGAAAAACGACGCGTCAAGATCCAGACCCAGCGCAATCGAACGCATCACAGAAACGTGCAGCTCGTGGCACGTCTATCACGACTCGTAAACTATGGCCCTCGTCAGAGGCCTGCGAGGACTTGCCTGGAAGAAGTGAAGCATGGTCTGCTTGAACCCTGGTGCATCAGCTTCCCTGGGCCACTTGTTCTTCCAGGTGGGGTCCCAGTCACGCCCAATCTCCATCGTTTCTTTCGTGTCGGGCGCTTTGGCGCGCAGAGCTGCTATCTCGGCCGCATCAGAGGACTGTGTAACGCGTTCCCGGCCGACCTGAACATATCCTCGGTTGGCACGAGGGTCATCCCAGGCGACGTGGTCCTTTGTCCATCTCTCAGCGGCATCACTTGCAATGTGGAGCCCTCACCTTCACTTGCTGAGGTAGTCTAAAAAACGCAGCGCTCTACGGAGTGTGTTCAGCGTGCGCTGACGGGTGCATAGCTGTCCCAGGGTCTCACCTTGTCGTAGACGTCGTCGATCACATCTGAAGGGATACCGTGACCAGTCAAGTACACGAAGCCGACCTCTTTAAAGGCGTTTACAATGTCGTCCGAAACGCGACGCTTCTCCGAGAACCCAGTAGTAGCACGAAATGCAGAGAAATCGACGATAGGGATGTGAAAGGTCGAGTCTGAGCGTACATCCTGAGTACGAGGTGGTGAGATTCGTCTAGGAAACTGTAACACGCACGCGTGCACGGACCTCTGCAAGAGTGCTATGTCTTCGCCTTGAGAGAGACCGCGAGGACAAGTCTCCGGCTCGAAGGAGAGCAAGTGAGCGACGTAGAGCAAGCATGTCCAGAAGGTCACGGCGAAGAATGATCGGAGAATTCAAGAACACGTCCGTGGTTATATAACATGCGGGCCGGGTCAGACTTATGCAGTAGTCGAGATAAGACAGCCTATTTATGCCGGTGACCATACTGAGACGCATCTTTCGTGCTCACTCGACAATACCATCAAGACACACAAGCATGATTCTACATAAAGATGTGCTTCCAAGATCATAACGCCCCAGTGGATGCAATGATAGTAAATATGCGCTCGGTCCAGTAGTAAGCACCGCAAGTCAGTATGTCTCCCAGAGGACATCCGGTAACATTTTCCTCATAACTGCCCAAGTGAGTCGATGCGAACGCGCAGGAAGAGTAGACTTACGCTTCCAGTGTTCCAGTGCTTCCTCGCTTTGCCATGCACCCAACGTGTTATTCATATCTGTCAACATGAGCGTTTGCTCGGGATCTGTGTCGCCTCCCGTAAGCTGGGTTATTGAAACCTCTCTCTTGTCTAGGCTGGACAATATGTGGCGACGGAGGGGGGAGTGCAAGTAATCCGTGTTTTCCGCCGGACGGAATGTGAGAGGGTAAGGAGACGCCGAACAAAAGAAGACCTGGCATGTACAGCTATAAGCACTCGTCGACGAACAGCCGAAATCATGATTTACCATGTTAAGGAAATCAGTGTATGGTCGTTCTTCTGGAATCGAGTTCGCTAGATCGTGGAAGACACGACACTGCCCGAATACCCTCAGCAGTGTGGTGGCTACGGCTCGAGTCGACTGCGAACCAAACCGGCCGGCGAAATTCTTTCGAGCAAGTTAGGCTAGATCCAAGATACACTATACCTCAGGTTTATCTCACCACTGCGACTACCCCATCCGGCTGCATAATTGACTTTAGGTCATTCCAAAATTCCATGGAAAACAGATGCTGTGGTACCCCTCCTCCCGAGAAACAGTCGTGGATGACAAAATCGAATGTTGGAAGATGTTCTTTGTCATCAGATTGCATAGTAACCCGCCTCTTGTGCACCCAGTTACGAGCATCCTCCAAAAAAACACGGTCGTCACCAGGATATTCGAGTCCAAAGTATTTTCTTGCCGCGTCGTACACTGCAGGATCTATCTCTATAATCGTAGTCGAAATTCCGTGTCGAATGAACGCATTGGCCGAAATACCAGCGCCGAGCCCCCTGGAAATCGCAGCAACGGATGAGCGCACAAGGAGAAGAAAAAGCAAGACTACACTACTTGCACTATAAGAGCGTTTCCCCGTGTACCGTGGTCGTCTCGTAGGCCCGCGAGTCGCACCGCTTCCTGTAAAACAAACGTGCTATAAATGGAATCACCGAGTGGCGTTCCGGCCTGGTCTGTCCAAGCAGGAGCGCCATCGAGGGAAACGACACT
This sequence comes from Tylopilus vinaceipallidus, assembly GCA_038089215.1. Lineage (NCBI taxonomy): Eukaryota > Fungi > Basidiomycota > Agaricomycetes > Boletales > Boletaceae > Tylopilus > Tylopilus vinaceipallidus. The sequence goes on from JBBPKK010000017.1 coordinate 119,695, forward strand.
TGGCCCAATCCAAACGCCCCCAAGGAGGGAATGTGACGCGCGAAGGTAACGAATGGAGTGCAAGGCAGTTGGATCCGTTACCCTTGCTTCCTGAGGTAATAGCTCCCCGACGACGACAACCCCGGTTACAGACTCTTTCGAGGAGAGTATGCAAAGTGAATGACCCTTGTTTTGATACGGAAATGCGCCAGAACTTGACAACGTCGGAGAGCAGAGGGCAGGAAAGAGGATAAAGACGGCGGGAATTGACATGGCCCAGAACGGCTTCGTTGTGCTAACTGTAGTTGTTATGGAGGCTCTGCTAGGGAGACAAGAAGCGCCAAGCCGTTCTAATGTCCAGGCAAATGATAGTAAACTTCCCAATACAAGAAACTAGTTATGGTTTGTGTCTCAGTTCCATAACGAAAAGGCGTCGATGGAGACACTCACAACGACGTCCTTGTGGGTATCAAGAGATAGGCGACGAGCAACGAGCAGAATGAGCGGACGCAACTGTAGAGCGTTCGCAGCCAAGGCTATAGTGGCAAGCATGACCTGGGCTCATGAAGACGTCGCTTCGGGATCATCTAACAGAAAATCAATCACTCACGTCTATGCTCGCTGCTAGCGATGCCGCAAGGTAAATCACTGGGGCAAGGACAGTCGCGTGGGTCACAAGTGACCCTAAGACTGGATCCCCATTCCTTGCGGCAAGGAGGCTAACCCAATAAGAAGTATGTGAAGCAAGCAGGACAAGGACTACAAGACAGGGTAGAAGTGCAGAGTGGGGCAACTTCGGGAGAATGAGCCCCAGAGCGGTACTCCCATTTGCCACATAGTTGATATACTTGATGGTTGCAGCGCTGCCGAAAAGCGGGTTAACGGCCCTTTCGTATGCCGTAGTAAATAGTGAGATGCCAACACTGATAGCGAATATCGAGAGGGAAGCCCTGGTGCTGGTCCATGCTGCAGCTCTGGTATTGGAAGCCTGGGTAGTAGCCTGAGATCGGGGCATGCCGTTTAGTACGTGCGGTAGTGTTCAGCGGATACGTTCTGTTTATTTTGGCAGCTCCCAACACTGTAGGCACACCCTTGAGGCACACGAAATTACATTCACAAACCTATGCACATGTAAGTAAATAAAACTCGTGTCAGGACTAACTACAGTGACGTTGAAGCTTGACCTAGCGATCCTGAGACCCGAGAATGCGACAAGTCCAAGGTATGGGCAGAAGGATGTATGGTTCACTGGCGACGAGTTCAACTATTCACGCCAACCAGTGGCTGAGTTGTGATTCTCTCGGTCAGATCGTCAATCAAAGTCTTCACTCTTTCGACTTCGTGGCTGGCTGCAAATGCATCTTTGTCTATGGTTATGGCCTCAGTTATCCCAGGGAATGTTGTCGCGCCGTAGCCTGATGGTATAGAGCATCGTCAATTTCGGTCCCACAGCCTCCAGTGTCGCTCGAGTGCTCACCTAACCATCTTCCTGGGGCTACCCCAAGATGCTTGTACCACTCGCGGCCATTGAGACCTTCCTTCGAGATGAAGCCCCGCTCGAATGCAATGAGTTTTTGGTTGACGACCTGAATTCGTTTGATTGCATCCAGGTGTTGTTTCCTTGGAATTCTGGGGAATAATCAATAGCCATAGAGGTGATTGAGTGTTAATGGCGAACATAGAATCCATAAATTCCCTATCCCCAGCCATTTTGCACCCGTTTCCGGTATATTTCGCCAGCTTGCAGACAACTTTCTTAAATGTGTCTCCAAAGAGTATTGACTTCTTCAGTTTCCGGAGAATCTTCCTAAAGTTGATATCGGCTTCCGATTTTTCACGATCAAGCCGCAGGCTGGCGACTTGAAGAGCTTGGATCGACTGGCGCAAAGAAGTAAAATCAACCTGAAGTGACGAATTGACGCTGAGTTGTTCCACCCTACAAGAATAATAATTAGCAAGGCCGTCCAAATTATGTGAGTGTGCGACGGACATACTTGTCGAGGTACGATTGTAGCTCAAGAGAATAGTAGGTTGTATTGAGAGGTAAGACGATATCTCCAGAGAGGCGAAGAACTTGGAGGCCGACGTGTTTGGAAATGACGACCTGAGAAGATGATTAACTTCTTTGGAGTCCAGTGATGATCCAGTTTCGTACATGTCGAGAGAAACTGGGGTCACCATACACCTCTTGCCAGTGGGGTGAGTCGAAGATCGAGTGATAATGGTATACAGGATCGTGCAGGCCCGAGGAAAACCCTACTTGGGAACTGGCCACCTGCAAAGATGTCAGAACAACTCAATGACTTCAAAGGCATTTCCCACCCCGATGTACTGCAAAAAAACTGTGTAGTCACTGCCGGATCCCAGAGGGGTCACACCAATACTACGAGAAGCTAACTCCCTGCGTTCGTATGCAGCTGCCCCAGGGTTAGGGTTCTCCCCGAACAATTTGCCTGTATCCTGGCGCGCATCCCAGAGAGATCGTCCCTCGGATGTTGGGTGAGGAATTTGCTCGGCTATGCTACGTATAAGATGGGCGAGAAGTGGCGAAGCAGATGCCCTTAAGTGAGACCCAGACGCGGCAGTATCTGCTAGGAATGTAAGATGGAATTTTCCTTGAGAGGAGTGGGAACATGCCGAGGTTGATATAGGCGACAACGTGTTCTTTGATCCAGTTTGCAAAGTCCTCACCCCATTCAGTGCTACCGATCAATCCGTACTTGTAGCATAGTCAGGGGAGAGAAATTAGAGTAAGAACATTCTTACCTCTTCTCCATCCCAGCTGGCGATGAGAATTGTTCGCAAGGGTTTCCAGCCATTTCGAAGCAACGTACCAAAACCACGAATGGCTTCGTGAACTGACACAGTACCTGATGAGGGATCCGCGGCTCCCAAAACCTGTGAAACATTGTTAGCAGTATTCCTCTAGCAAATCTGGATATTACCCATGCTGGATACACATGTCAGTGCATGTTGCATCCAAGAGCACGACACATACCATCACGATGGTTGCCAAGAACAACTACTTCATCCTTGATGTGGCCAGGTATAACACCAAACGTGTTCCAGATAGGTGAAACCTTCTCTTCAACTAGTTAAGGACGGCTTTTATAAAATTCGTCACTTGCTCCATATCATAGGATCCGTACCATTATTGACCAGCCTTACAATAGGACCTTCCTTTCCATCTGTAATTTGGTCTAGCAAGAATTTGGCATTTATCCACGAGATGGGCAGACTGGGAATTGTTGGCTTGCTGCCTCCATCGACTCGTGTGCTGTTCTCATATGCAGGGTAACCTGGAGTTGAAGGATCCCCTGGATAAAGTGACAAGAATTGGACAGAACCCCTTTGCACGGAAGTCGGATTACGAGCAGGTCCGTCAGGATAACTTGGAAACTTTAAGTATGAGACACCCTACTACGGGGACCGACAACTCACGGCAGGTACCCATTCTCAGTCGTAACAGTGCCATCATCGCGTGGGTCCGAATATAGCAAGACGGCAGCAGCACCAAGCTCCTGAGCCCTCTTGACCTGGACGTTTGTCATTAAAGCGAGCGTACAACTAAGCCAGTCAACCTTAGCATACCTTTAGTCCACGGAAATTACCGCCATGACGAGCAATTACAATCTTTCCCTTGAAGTCGGTTCCTTCGACCAGCTAGTGAGACAGACCCACAGTTGGAGGAGGCATGGTGGGTGACAAACCTGCTTCTACAAGAACATCATAATCTTGTTTGCGTCCGTAGTCTGCGTACACAAGTTTTCCTCGTGCCTCACCGCCACAGCTTATACCATGCCAAGCGGGGACCGCTGTCGCATACTCGGTAGCCTCTGGGTCTGTTCCATCAGAGACCTCCTCCAATTCAGCGGTCCAAACGGGGTTTCCATCTTCCCCAAGAATCTCTAGGCGGTGATTCACGGGAAAATTAAGGGCAGGGTAGTAGGCATTTATCCAGGCTACGGGCTCGTTATATGTAGAAATGTTTAGGGTGGCCGCACGAGATTGGTCCGAGCCAGCGGGATAGATGGGCCACTCAGAGGTATGACTAACGCCGAGTTCCTGTCGCAGGTGTAAGAGAAATGCTTTTGCAGATTCCAGGTCTTCGGAAGTTCCGGCCAGGTGAGGCCTTGAAGCGTATTGCCGAGAGGCAGCACGGGCACTCTGTTCGTTTGGAACGCTTCTGTCGACAATATCAGAGGCCCCGCAATGAAGTGACCTGCGAATAGACTCACAAGAACAGTTTCTCTGCTTTTTTGCCCCTCAAAGGTCTGGCATGAGTCTTCCCATTGTAGTTATCGTATTTCATGTACTCGGCGAGGAGAGCATCGTACTGGCTGTCTTGAACGTGCGATGCACACGACGGGGAACGTGACCTCACCCAAAGGAACGATAGCACGAGGAAGAGGAAGATAGCGAGACGCGACCATCTCTTTCGCATGCGAGATCTAGTATGCTGGCAATAGCACCTTCGTGTAAGAAGAGGCGGGGTAACAGGCCTGGCGTCGTTGTCTACGCCAACTCCGGGTCGTTTTTCGTCCATGGCTTCTCTAAGCGCATACACCCACCTTCGATAACGTCCTGAATCAACTGAACCGAATTATAGGAATTGAGACCGACGGTTATATAACTCAGGCCTCGTGTCATACTCGCACGGTAGTACTATCCATTACACCTCAAACACGGCCGAGTAGGTCGTACAAACATAGTGTAGGAATATCCATGAACAAATTGCACCTAGGTATACGAAAATGTAATACAATCATAGCTTATGCACATTTAGGGTTAGTTTCTCATAAACAGATTAAACAGCTCAGGTGCAATTTGTTTACAAATCTACCCCCACTATTTTTGGTGTGCTATTTTTAATTTGTGTTAAAATTTGTGCCACTTACATTTCTGCCATGTGATAGTGTAAGGGCCTCATTCTTGTCATCACCACCATGTACATGGCATTTGCCACATGCATGCCAGCATCATCATCATCATCATTGCTGCTGCATGCAACAGTGCAGGGGTATTATACAAGGTACAACATAGTGCAAGTGGTCAAGTGAAGCAATATAAAGTCTTCACATTCACAAGTTGTTCACTAACATAGAGCTAACAATGTTTGCCTTGAAGTAGTACTAAGAGTAATTGCAGGCCAATTGACTCAAAGAATGTTAAACACTATATTGAATTGCACAGATTTAGCTGAGGGAATTCCTCAGCAATATTATGTACATATAGGACTACCCTAGGGCAAGCCAGTAAAGAATAAAAGAGGGATGCTGTGGAAAAGCATTGTAAACAATAGAGAACTGTAGGGGCAGTGTCCACAGCATCAGAAAGTTCCAGAAGGAGGGGTGAGATGGTAACTAGGAGAAGGCATAGCCCAGATGCCAAGCAATAAGGACAAAGAGGTGAAGAGAAAGATATATGAGATGGATAAAAATAGTCCATAGGACTTTCAGGATGAGGAGAATGAAGCTAGGAGATATAAGTGTACAATAATACAAATAGGAAGGAAAGGAAAGAAAAATAGGCAAAGAAAATGTAACATCACCCCCTTACTAAGGTGGAGGTACCACTTCTGACACTTTTCCTCAATTTCTGGATGGACTGGAAGCCTGTCTATTTCCTTTCTCTTGTTATTCTTCATCCTGCTCAAACTAGTTAGAGGTGGAGTCTCCATCATACATATCTCTCATTTCATGGTTTCTCCTCTCCTGAAGTAGGTATTGCCTCTTGTAAAGGGGAGATTTGTTCTGAAAGGGATAGTTAGTGATGATGTGACCTAGGTGGTCACAGTGGTTACAACAATAATTGGGGCAGGCAGCTTGAGTATGACCAGGAGATGAGATCCAATAGTAAAGGCATTGATATTGAGGGTAATGGATCTGCCAGTGGTCTGGGGCATTGCAAACAAAGCACAGCCTTCAGAAGTACCCTTAATGAGGATGGGAGATGAGGGTGGGCAAGTAAGGAGAGGTGCAGCATTGTTGTCAAAGGGAGGGAAGGAAGAGATGGTTGGGATGAGTGGTTGTCCCCTCTAGTAAATGCAAACAGCTGTAAAGGGGGACAAAGTTTGCCTGTCTTGAAAGAACTGCTGCCTTTTGGCTTTTTGGACATCAGAGGGAAGAGGAGGAGAAGAAGAGAGTCTGTTGGTGAGGGATATAGAGGTTTCTCTGGGAATGGAGTTGCAGTGATAACAAGAAGGGCAGAGATAATAGTGAAGGTTGGGATAGGAAAGAAGTAGAAGGATGGGGCAGATGTGTGGGCAAAGAAGATTAGGGGGGAGGAAGTCCAGTAATGTACTGAGCCCTTCTGTGGCCAAGAGATTCAAGACTAGAATGCTTATTTCCACTAATCCTTGGATGAATAAATCACAAGCCTGGGAGTGGGGTTCTTCCAAGGAAAAGTTTGCTACATAGATGGAAACAGCTGAGGACAGTGGACCAATATATATTGGCCAGAGGGGGAAGGAGGATGGTACCAAGGGAAAACTATAAACTATTCAAGGGCAAAGATAAGCATAGGGCTTTTTAAAATTGTAGCTAAAATGATATGAAGGCAATCAACTAGAAGACAATTGAGATAAATATGGAAGTCTTTAGGGATAGGGAGAAGGGGTGATTCATCTGGAAGAGGAGAGTTGTGGGATTTAGGAGAGGCAAAGGGAGAGATTGGGATTGAAGACATATTGCTGGTTAGATGGATGGATTGATGGGGGGAAATTTGTGGGGGTGGTTAGCTTTATAGATGTCTAGAAGTTTCTGGAAGTGTTCTAGGTTGTTTTTGTGTTCCCAGATATCTTCTTCAGTGAGATCTGTAGTGGGCAAGTATAGCTTCAGTTTCATATTCTTCATCTCCATCTATATTCTCCAGGGTGGTTTTAAGAATGGAGTGCTGTGTTTGGAGATAGTTTAGAAGCAAAATAGAAGCAAAATGTGGAAAACAGGGTGAATCTTCCAAGTGGGGGGGAGTTTCAGGTGGTAAGCAAGCAGGGAGGTTACCTTTTTATGGAAAAGGGGCCATGATAATGTTGTAACAGTTTGGAGTGGTTCCAGGGAAGTGAAGGTTCTTGGCTTCCAGCCAGACTTTATCTTCTTGTTTTTATGAAATGAACTTGGATCAAACCTTTTCTTTCATAATAAGACAGGCCTTTTCATGTGCAGCAAGGGCTTATCTTCTTGCTTCTTTTAAAGCTGTCATTCATTGTTATAAGTGGGGAGGAAGACTTTTTCAATCAGAGGGTAAAAGCAGGGTTCATATCCCATCATGAGGTAGTGTCAAGTCCTAGGTCTCTGAGGGTGAATCCAACACAGGTCTGAGGCTTAGGGGGTGAAAGGCAGAGGTGGGGACAGAGGTGGATTGGGGATCCAATGGAGGTACAGGGATGGAGGGGTTAGGATATTGGTGCAGAATGTATGTGTCATGCTGCTGTACAATCTCATGTTCTAGTATTTAGAGTGAGAAAGTATCAAACAAGAGATGAGGAAACTTAGTTGATATTCATATTGAGGACAGAATATAGAAGTAAGTACAACTTATATATATTTGGAGTCAGGTATGGAGATATGGAATAAAATGGAGATCATGCAGAGTAAAATGGAGGGAGCATATGGTACTTTACTACAGTGACTCCAAAAACTGGCCCAATATTTGATTCCAATCCAGTGTGTGAAGTATACTGCAATCACATAAACAAATTACACTTTGCTTTGGTGGAGTGTATTGTAGTATGGGCCCTTGGCTACAGTTTCGCTCTATACATCACATGATGCCATTCACATGCTGTAAAGATATGACCATTACAAAATGAACACCTCATTGGGCCGGTTTATGTACTTTTGACTCAAAGATCAAAATCTCTATCAGATCAAGCTATATTTGGCTTTGTTTGAGTTACAAACAAAGATACATATGTAAATAGTA